>NDXZ01010511.1:0-12701 GCA_003055125.1 Paykullia maculata
TGACGCATTGGAAGACAACATTGAAGCATTTATTCATGCGATACCGGCCGAAATGTTGGAAAGAGTATGCCAAAATTGGACTAAGCGGATGGACCATATGAGGTGCAGTCACGGTCAACATTTGCATGAAATAATCTTCAAACATTAAATTATATGGACCGTACTATCGATTCAAATAAAGATTTCATGCATTTTTCTGAATTTTATGTGTTTTTTTTTAAACTTTCCTATAGCTCCTAAAAAATCACGCTTTATAATTAATTTGCGGAGAAGAAATAAAGAAACAAAGAAGAACAAAGCAACCCCTAATACATTATGTTTCTTTCAACAAGACACCCTTACGCTTAACAAGATTTGATAAAAAGTTATGTACAACACGCAATTGTGCAATTTTTACGTCAGTACCCTAATTTTTTTTTTGTCAGCCACAAATTAATGATGTTCGAGACACAAACAATTAACTGAATAATTAATATTACTCATACGTTATGTTGGTTTTGCATCTGTGTTTGCAAATGGGGTATCACACGCAAAGCAAAGCCACTACTTCAATGTCTTTCTTTTAACACATCATGTACAAAATAATGAGAAGAAACAGAGAGAGTTTGCTAAAAAAAATTTGTAATTAAAATAGCACATTTTCCCTGCTTTTCTGCTAAGAAAATCAATACAATTTCTTCATTTATAAGTAAAAAATTGTTTTAATGGAATATAGGTAACCATTTCTACAGCAAATTATTTTAAGAAAAAATTATTCAAATATTTTATAAAATTTATATCAGAAAAACAAGAATTTAGTTAAATGAAGTATCGAAAACATACTATCTATAAGAACATAACATTTTTTCGGAAAAAATTCAAGAAAAGATTTAAAAATATTAAATTATTACTAAAATTGAAAATTTTCTATTCACTTAAATGTGCTAAAACTATATCAAATCAAATACCAAATTTTATTAAAAGAATATTTATCAAAATAATGAACCGAATGTTTTCAAGAAATTTATGATAAAATTTAAACAAATTTTTTAAAAGAAAATTTAAAAAAATAACGAAATATTGATTACAATTATATTTATTTAAATGACCATCGAATCGATTGCAATGAAGCAGTTGTTGTTGTATTTTTAGTACACCTTTTGGTTTTCATATCATTTGTTTTGATTTGTTTTGGTCAGTCTTCAACAGATGATTGAGCATTAATAATTTTAATTTTGTAATAATTTTTAATTTTTTTTAATTTAATTTATTTTAGTTTATTTATTATAATGAATTTGTTATTTATTCTGGCCCAAGTTAATTTTTAGTTTCTTCATTATGATATTTACATCTTACACTAAAATACCGATAAAAGAATGCTGATGAGGAAACCGCAGCTGATTTCAAAAATGCATTCCACTCAACTAGTGTCGGGAAACTTACTTTTTCAGAATATTCTCTCAATTATCACAAACAAAAAAACTTCATAATGAAGAAATTAAAAATAAACTTTAGCCATAATAAATAACAAATTTATTATAATAAAATAAGTTCGATTAAAAAATTAAATCATAAGCAAATCTTTACTATAGAGAAAACAAAACGTTAGAAATTATCTAAACGAAAAATTCAAAAAAAGTTTATTAAAAAAATACCAAAATAAAACTTATTTTAGCCAAAAATGTTTAAATAGAGCAAATAAAAGCATGTCCTTCTGTTATGTAGGTGAATGTATGTATTTTTGGCATTTCTTTCCCAATGTTTAGATTTTTGTTAAATCCCTACAGTTCTTAATGCTTAACTAAAGTATGAGCAGCATCAATGACAGTCTTACAAGCAGGGATAAAGATACCACAGAAGTAATAAATGGCATTATCACTTAGCTCTGTACCCTTCCTAGCAAAACCCCCTTCCATCAAATTGGAAATATTAGCCCCACGTCCTTGTACACAAAAGTGTTTGACAAACTCGTCAAAACTGTTGTGCCAAATCTTATATACTTTTGTAAAAAAAACAAATACTTTTTTCTTATATCTCATTAAGTGTCGGATTTTGGTGATTTTCAACAGGAAGAATCTTGGGGATGATAGTTTGATGCCAATAACGGGTCCGTAGATATCTGGGGCTGAGAAAAGTTGATTTCAACAGACAGACATGGCTAAATCGACTTCCCTCTCTGTCGCAAATGAATATTGTAGAAAATACAAACGAAATGACAAACTTATTTTGATACCCTTGTCGCCTGTGGGGAAGGGTATACTAATTTCCTCTTAATAGCTCAGATTTTTTTTTAAAGATCGGCAAACCGTAAAACGTTTACATTTTTGTTTAATTAATATTAAATTTGTATCTTATATATTTATACATGGGCGCCTTATATTTAGTGCAAGTAAAACGTTCAAAAAACATTTAGAACAACAAAGAGAGAGACAGGGAAAGAGAGAGAGAGAGAGACACGCAGAAAAGAAAGAGAAACATAAAAATCCTTCGAATCTGGAATCGTGTTTTTCCCCCTTAAATAAAGCAGACCTTTGGCCAAACCTTAGACCGACTAAGCCATCTCTCTGCTTAAAAAAGAAGCTGCCTTTAGAACGTAAACCACGAGATCTTAGTAAAGAAAATATTCTCTACAAGAACTACTAATTCAACTTAAAGTTGTAACCAGGGTCTTGAGATAAATTCACAGAATTCTTTATCGATAACAAGGAGACTTAAAGAATATTTTAAGATATTTAAATGACAATGCAAGTGTTTGTCAACAAAATATTATGCCGCCCTGGGATAACTAAATATACGAAAAAAAAAGCGAAAAGCACTACCACTCGCCACCCTTAAAACTGTTAGGCTCTTTAAATTTGCGTGTTTGTGTGTACTTTTGCATTTGGTGTTGCGCTTATAAATTCACATGTTGTTTGGCAATGAAAACAAAAGAACAAAAAAAAATTCATTAAAATTCAAAACATGATTTTCCCAACTTAAAGGATGTAAATTATATCACACTTATGCAGACACACACTTGCATACATATAAATAAAATTATTTGTACAAATACATCCATATATATTTTAATGTATACAAATATGAATATAAAAAAAATATATACAAATGATGTTGTTTAAGTATTGAGATACAAGCCGTGAGCCGTATAAAATATAAATGTATAAAAAGAAAAACATTGTCTTATTTATACAGGCGCTCAGACTGTATTTGATGAGCAAAAATTTGCAAATAAAAATATTTATTTATTTTCGTCCTTTTTAAGGATTTATTCATCAAAGAATAATTAACTATAATAATAACTAATTGGAAATAACTGAAAGTAAAGTTAACAGACTGTCCATTAAATTGTAATGCTTTTTTATTTCTCCTAATGGCCTTCTGTTAAACAAAAGTAGGAGAATATGGCCAACAGTGCTTTATATGATTGACTTTTAATCAAATGTATAAAATATATGAAAAATTAATAAATTTTATTGTGGACATTAATTTACATTTCGTTACTGACTCTGCCTGTTGTCTCTGGATGCAAGACTTAATTTCCGACAAGGGTATTTATATGTTCTGTTTTCTTTTTGTTGTTGTTATTTTTTGGCGATGGTAAAGAGAACTTACATAAAGAGAACAAACATATCTGTAAAATTAATTTGAACAATTCGCCTGACAACAAAACGACAATAATGTAAAATTAAATTATAAAAAAACAATCTTGTAAGGGCGCCATTTTTACCACGGTTTATTAACAACATGAAAAAGTATTTGCACATAAATATCGTTACCTTAAATCCAAAAGGCCGTATCAACCAAAAAATTCAAAACACAATTTTTAATTGATTATAATGTTATTAGGCAAAATACATGTTTCCTTAAAATGTTACTCATATATGTTCAAAAATACCGATTTTATAAATGAAATTGTGTTCAGCGACGAAGCTCATTTCTGGTTGAATGAATACGTCAACAAGCAAAATTGCCGTATTTGGTGTGAAGAGCAGTCAGAAGCATTGCAAGAACTGCCAATGCATCTCAAAAAAATGCACTGTTTAGTGTGGATTATGGGCCGGCGGCATTATTGGACCGTACTTTTTCAAAGACGACAAAGGCAGGAATGTGCGATGATTACAATTTTTTTGCCCAAAATGGAGAAACTAGACTTGGCTTGGTGGTTTCAGCAAGGCGGTGCCACATGCCACACAGCACGCGAAACAATGGCTTAATTGAGAGGCGAGTTCGGTGAACAGTTTATTTCACGTTTGGGGCCGTTTAAATGGCAGCCCAGATCCTGCCTAACGCCTTTAGACTATTTTTTGTGGGGCTAGTTGAGGCTCATGTCTGTAGGGACAAGCCGGCAACGGTTGACGCACTGGAAGCCAATATTAAAGAATTTATTTTTGACATACCGACCGATATGTTGAAGAGAGTATTTCAAAATTGGAGCCAGCATATGATCTATTGGAGGCGTAAGCGCGGTCAACATTGAATTATATAGAACGTTCTATCGACTCAAAGATTTCATACATTTTTCTAAACATTAGGTATTTTTTTTTCATTCAAATCCGAAAGCTCTTAAAAAATCACGATTTATAAACTCTATCGAAGAGCAAAACAAATCGAATTTCCGTACTCAGAAAGTCGTATATAATGCATTACTGATTATGAGTTCGGTAAGTTCATTCTGTAGTTATTCAATAATATAAAACTAATAACTTCTTTAATTTCTGTTTTTGTAATTTACTAACCTTTTTACGTTAATAAAAGCTAACTACTGATAATGGGTTGTTAAATTCGCTATTTGTAACAGCGGATAAAATAAACTATTATGCTAACAAATAAAATAAAATAAAAAGTTTCTTTTCAAAACCAAACTAGTTTTAATTATTATTTTTCGGTGAATTTAAATTCGATTTAGTAAATTATTCATCACTTCTATTTATATCTAACCTCCTTTAACTAGAACAAGTTAAATTACATTTTCGTCGAAACAACCAAATAAACCTCAATTCTTTCAACTATCAGTGGCAGGTGTTCGTTTGCTAACAGTTCATCATGTTTTCCCAGATAAAAGGCAACACTCAAGTAAAGAAAAACAAAATACTTCAACACAAAATCGAATTACAAAATAAATTTTAATTTAAAGCATAAAGAAAATGTATTTGAATTTAAACACGAAAACAATAGAATGTAGTCGCGTGTTAATATATTTTAAAAGGCCAAAAGTTCGATCAAGATTAGTTTGTCTTTTAAATATTCGTTTTTAGTTTAATGAGTTTCAGAAGGGCGGATTGAAAAGGATTAAGTATGTAAAAAAAAAACTAATAATAATTTGAAATTCAATAATATTAAGCATTAAATGTTGTTTAAAAAATATTTAAATATTTTGTTTAACTTTAATTTTTTTTATGTTCGAAAATTCGAACTTTTGTAATTTCGAAAATTCGAACTTGTTTAATTTCGAAAAAAATAACAAATGTTTTTAAAAAAATACAAAAAAATTGTTCTTTTCTTTTCTTTTCTTTTCATTTTTTTTTTTTATATATTAACTCCCTTATTTATAAATAATTTTTAAATTTAATGCTTAAAGTAAAATTTTAATGCTAAAATAAAATTTTCTATTACAGATATTTCAGTGACCTAAAATCTTAACGCAAATAAGAAACGAATTTGAGTTTATAAAAATAGTTTCTTAACATTCTTAAATAGTGTTCAAAAACCTAAACCGAAAACCGGCAAACCGGTTTTTATAGTTTTAAAAAAACCAACCGCTGTCAAATAATTTTAAATTTCGAATAAACCGAAATGTTTTGTCATATAAGTTATTTAATTTTTAAAAGCTTAAAAAAAATTAAGTGTACAATTTTATTTTGTTTAATTAACCTTGATAAATCTGAAGATATACATATTATTAAGAGGTTGCTTAAATTTTATAAAATTCATCTACATATTTTCGGGTTTTCGAACATTAAACTACAAGCATAATAAAAAAAAAACATTATTGTTTTGGCTTATAGTTAAAAATATAAAGTAAAATTATTTATTTTTTTTAAATTTCGAATATTCGAACTTATGTTCGAGAAAAATATAATGGCAAAAAAAAGGTTTAAAACCCTTAAAAAAACTATAAAACTTTTAATTCTTACTAATTTGCAGGATTTTTGAGTTTTTCCTTAAGATTAAACTAGATATTCGAGATTTTAGCAAACTGTATTAATTTTCGAATTTCAAATAATAAACTGCAATCATTTAAAAAAAATATATTATTTTTTTTTTGCTTATTTTTAGAAATAACTGGTAAAAATAAATAGGTTTTTTGATGTTCGAATATTTGAACTTAAGTTCGAAAAAATTTCGAACACTAACAATTTAATTTAAATTTTTAATATTATAGGAAATAACACATTTTCCCTTATTTTATCTAATTTAAAATGTTTTGTAACTAAAATTTTAACTGAAAATATTAAAGTTTAAAAAAAATTCTTTCTTTTTTATTTTAAGCCTTTTTTTCAAGCAAAGAGTTTGTTTTGTCAATAATCTAACTGATACACCCAACTGGTTATATCCTTTGATTTACATAAATATATTTTCTTCTCCCTTTAAGTTTCAAGAAAATAATACATAATCTTAAGCTTCCTAAACATGTCGATGTGCATAAAACTTAAAAATAAAAAATTCACACAAAAAATTCCTAAAAAGTCCTCCCTAAATCTACTATTTATTTGCATATGAAAATAGTAAAAACAAAGCAGCTGTTGAGCAAATAAACATTTTCCTAAAAAAAGATGTCTTTAAAAATTTTAAACTAATGTTGTTTTAACACTCATCATATTCAACACTTAAACGCTATCGTCTTATATAAACAAAAGAAATAAGCAAAAAACCATTAACACTAAGTAGTAGAAATGGCTGAAAAGCAATTTCTAAAACAATTCTAAATAGGAATTTTAAAGATAAGAAAACTTTAAAATAACCAACGTAAAAGACATTTTCTTTTAGTTTTTGTTTTAAAGACTCCCTTCCTTCCTTTCTTCTGTAATACTTAAGTGTCATAAATTTTGTAATTTTATTTTTATAATATAGTCTGCTCAAAGGAGCTTTTTAATAGCTAAAAATAATACATAATACAATATGTTTTAAAACATATAATAATAATAAATGATGTTCCTTATGTCTCCTTAACAATTCTTATTACATTCATTCTAAGTTCTATTTTATTTTCTCATTTTTTTTTTTTGCATTTCTTTAAAGTGGGTGTGTGTCGTTGTGTGTTTTGCAAAAATTTCAAGTTAAACAAGAAATATGCAACCAACTTTATACACTTGTTCTATATAATTTTTCGTTTCCGTTGAGTATTTGAGTTTTTTTTTCTTCATGGAAAACTTGCTCATCACCAACATCAACACCATCACCAACAATATCCTTTAAACGGCAACAACTAGGAACCCGCCTTCATTGTCGTCATCATCATCATCATCATCAACGTTCATGTTCATCTTTTTAACATGAAGTGAATGTGAAAAGGACATACACAGTTTTGACAAATTACACGACGAATGTGTTAGAAATAGTTCCCCTGTTGCCAATATCCTTGTAATTGTGTAGGTGTTTGTTTTATGCACATCCATATGTTTTTCTTTGTGTATGACGTAAGACGCAAAAGAAAATAGTTAAAAGAACAGAATTTTAATTTTTTGAATAAGAAAGAAAAAGTAAAATATTACTTTAAACATTTTTAAAACGATGTTTGTGCACACAAAGTCACACATACATACACCCACACAGATATTCTTGCATTTGAAGCAAAGGCAAAAGGGACACAAGTCGTGCGTTGATAATTGCAAAAGTAGGACAAAACAATCAGACAGACATCGTAACTCTCTCTCTCTCTCTCTCTCTTGCAACAATTGATACAAACGCACACGGAAAGTGCACAATAAGAAGGCCAGTGTAACATGACAAATTGTTCAAATAGAAAAAGTTACACAATTAGATAGAAGCCTTTTTCTCATATGTGTCTCTAAATGTCAGTTTTTAATGAATAAAATGATATAAAAAATATTAAGGAAATAAAAACTGATTTACCTGAGGGTTTTTCTTTGGCTCTATGAATTTAATAAATGAAAAATCACCACAAATTCAAAAAATTTAAAAATGGACCCAAAATCAGGGAAACTGGCCTCAAAAAATAGGAATGTTTTTAAAGTAAAAAACTGGCCAAAAAAAATTGAAAAATTACCCCAAACATTTTTTAAAATTTTAACTACATGAAAAATGGCCTCAATTTTTTACATTGTATACCATAAATAAGCCCTCGAAAGTAGACAGCTGGCCTACGGACGGGCGCAGAGTACTTGAACTCTGATGAAGTCGAATCACCGGCTTCGCAATAGCCGGGCGCACGTTTTTTTAATTCTGGTGGTTTCACAACATCCAATTAAAGGTGGATATTTGTCACAAAAGGCTTCTACTAAAATTAAAAAAAAAATTTTAAGTTTTTCAAAGCTAACTAGGCCGGCCAGTATAAAACTAAAGAAATTAAAAACCCATGTAAGGGATTCACAATCTAACTTATGATATCATAATGTCATATGTCCTAAAAATTTTAAATGGTTTAAGTACTTTGTTGTTGCTTTTTCCGTTCGGCTGAGGATAGTTTACGACAGTACAATAAACATAGCAGTCAGAGTCATATTATTTTAGGACACTTTTAGTATGAAAAGCAACTTAAACCATTTAAAATTGTTTAGGACATATGACATTATAATATCATAAGTTAGCTTGTGAATCCCCCAATAATATTGTTGTTCTCATAAAAACGTTTTTACAATATTTTCTTAAAAACAAAAACAAATATTAAATACCAACAACAATTTTAGCTTTTTGTTACGTTTTTTGTATAAAAAATTGATTTCCATCAATATCAAAAGATAAAACGACAGAAAAAAAAACCTAAAAACGAAACACTTTTAAACTGGTTCAATAACCATGTTTTTTCTTTACATCGATGCAAACATATGTGTGTGTGTGTGTGTGTGTGTGTGTGTTAGTATGTCAATATTATATTCTCAAGCAAAAATCAACATGTTTTCAGGAGAAGAATAGAGAACATATGTTTTCTCATTCATTTTGTATAAAAATTGCCATAAAATAAACCCATTGGGCCATCAACAACTGTCACAAACACCAATTAATCAATAGTGTCATTATGATCATCTTTATAATAGAAGAAATACATAATCAACAGAAGCAGCTTCTACCAGCATTAAACAAAATGTATCCTTTTTAGGGAGCACACAGGCATATATGTATGTCTTAAAGGGTATTTTCATTTATTGATTGATAAGCAACCAGCTCATTAACAGACACACAAAGACCCGCATTCCAAACGTTAACATATTTGCATTAAAAATACCAAATCGTGCCATCGTTAAATATCCACATTTTTTCAACTCAATACATTCACTTAAGCCCAAAGAGACACGCACTTGAATTCGCACACACTCACTTCCACAGACAGGCAGGAAGTGAGACATGACCGTATTAAGGAACATGAAATAACATGAATGAACATGCAACAAACAGTCGATAGATACCAAAAAAAAAAATATTGGAAAAATAATGCAGCACATCAGCTTGTTCAGGCCTGAACATAAAGAATTATTAGTTGTGTGAAAATTAAAAGCCTGGAAAAGTTACCCCAGAAAGAGCACAAAGAAGGAAATATAACACACAAACATGCATACATTTACACGTTCAGAATTTGTTATTCAAAAACCAATAAAGACAAAAACGACAACAACAACAACAACAACAACAGCATCAATAACAACCTCAAAAGTCAGAGTAGAAACAATAAAAGTCAGTAACTGTCAATTGCCTTGAGACTCCTGGTTTCAGCATCAAAAATACTTTGGCCATTATCGTTCCATTGAAAAATGTGCGCCAATATTAGGAAAACTTAAAGGTTTGTCCGTCTGTCTCTTTGTCTGTCCATCTGTCTGACTGCCTCTAGGTTTTTTTTATCTTTAAAGCCTGTCCATTTGTATGAATATCCCTTTCTATGAATAAGAGTTTTTAGGTTATACGTTGGCCATAAATGAAGTATGAACATAATCTACCGATGCAAAACACCTAGAAAACATATAACTTTGTTTACATGTGTGAGTGTGTGTGTTTGTGTAGAGATTTCGTATAAACTCATACGTGCATGCTAGTTAGTGTGGGTGTTCTGGTCGTTTTGAAACTAAAAGTGATGCTTCTGTTTTAGATTAATATTCAAAGTAAAAAAAATATATAAAAAGAAAAAAAAATAATAAAAATTTGCATAAAAAATGTTCCTTGTGAAGGTCAAAAAAAGGGATAATTTATTTAAAACTTAATTTAAAAACAAAAAAGTTTCTTTGAAGAGTCTCCTACACAGAAATTATTAAACATTTTTTGCAAAAAAAATCTTAATTAAAAATTAATTTTAATTAAAAATAATATATAAATAGAAATTATTGGAGAGGCTTTTACACTAAGAAAATTTATCAAAAACTCCCCTCAAAAGGCAAAAAGTTGGTGAAAAAGTTTTACAGAAACAAAAACAAATATATTCAACTGATATAGAAAGTTTTTTTTTCTTTTTTAACAAACATCTCAACAAAAACTGGGAAATGACTTGCTCTAACTCAATGACATGCATATCAATGAGTATGACATACCGTTTGCATTACCAAGAAGCAGTTTTCTAATAACAAGAATATAATTTGAAATGTAATAACTTATTCATGAAATATTTAATAAGAAATAAAATCTGCATACACTTTGGTTAAAAAAATTGTTAGCGGCCACTCAAATTAGTCATTATGATTCTCATTTGGGTTAAAATACTTTACGTATAAGTAATAACATTTTCGACGGATGTTTATTAATTTCATGACGGTTTTAAAACCGACTCTAAAGGTTTTTTTCTAAATGTTTCTGTAAAACGTACCGTACAGGAGTAACAAACCTCAGTTTTGTTCTTAGGAAGCCGAATATAATTCATTATTGATAATGAGTTCTGTAAGCCGATACAATCAATTGGTTATTCTACTCATAAAAAGCTAGTAGCAGTTATATAATGTCTTAAAAGTAATGACTTATTTGTAGTCTAAAGCGCTGCTTTTCTAATTAGTATTAAGTAGTTACTTAATGACAATGATAATTTTGTGAAATCCCTATTTGTAAGCGAGCGTGACAAGTACCTGCCTCCAATGACATCGCCGTGTTAAAGTAATGGGTTAAAAGGGCAAACTAGTGCAACTACAGCATTTTATCATGTTTACTTATTACAAAGCAATGCAAGTTTTTTCTATGAATGCAAATTTATAAAAAAATGTTTACTAATGTAGAAAATTTGATTTCCTCTACTATAGAAAATTTAAAATTTACACTCTATGGCATAGAAATTGAATCAAAAATTATTTATAGAAATCAAAAATATACAATAAATTATTCATAAAAAAAAAATAAATGAATTTTTTTCCAATTTAAAAACAAAACATATATTACATTTTTTTTATGGAGAAATAAATTGATTAGAATTTTTTAAAACATAAAATATTTATTGAAGACCTAAAACAGACAACTTTTTGACAATTTTCTGTTGAATAAAAATTCAACAAAAAAATTATATAAAATAGAGAAATTATGAAAAATGTTATGCGAAAAACAAAATTCAAGAGAAGTTTTTATAGGATAAAAGATTCTTTTTAAAATAGAAGTTAAAAAAAAACTTTTCTTTAGGAAATTACAAACAAACTTTATAAAAATTAAAAAACTGCCTAAAATTTTGTTAAAAAAACAAGAAAAACCAATTGTTTAATATTCTATTGAAAAATTTGTATCACAAATAAAGAATTTTTTTAAAAATCTATTAACATTTTCTTTAAAAAAATTAGGTCATTTCTATAAAAAAAAAAAAAATAACAAAAACTTGATATTATAAATTTTTTTTTCAAGTTTATCAAAAATCGTATAAAAAATTTAATTTAAATTTTTATTTAAAAAATGTATCTAATTTTCCATTTAAAAAAAATTTAATGTTATCTATCAAGAGTGTAACAACTATTTCTTGTGACACATTAATAGGAAACCTTCAAAAGAAATAAATAGAAAATTTAAAGAAAAACTTCTTATTAAAAATATTTTTATGAAAAAAAAATTTATGAAACAATTTTCTATAAAAAATATTTTTTTTATTAATAATTTTTTTTTTTTTTACAAAAAAATATATGAACAAATGTTTAGTAAATAATTAAATAAATTTTTTTCTAAAAAAAAACATGGACAAATTACACTTGACAATATTACAAAACGTTTAATTTCATACAAGTTTACAAAAACAAATTTTATAACAAAATTTTTGATATAAAACTAGTAAGAGCGTTATATTCGGCTATACCGAATCTTATATACCCTTCACTACGTTCTCTATGTGTGTATATTAGTAAATTTTCTTCAAAATACACAAACATTTTTTTGCTTTTTTTCCCAATATCAATCATTTTTGTGTTAAAAAAAAAACAAATATAAATAAAATTATTTTTTGCTAATATCTCGAAAAAAAATTGTTTTTTTGCTTAAAAATCGAAAATTTTTTTCTTAAAAATTCCTCAAAAGACATGTCTTACACATATATATAATAATTTTTAAGTAAAAAAAAAAAAAAACTTTAAAAAATCGAGGCAGTCGGTTTTTTTTTGCTT
>NDXZ01010517.1:6073-20736 GCA_003055125.1 Paykullia maculata
ATATGAATGATTTGTAAAAATGATTTAAAAACTTAAAAAAATAGCTACATGCCGATGGGTATCACACAAGTCCAGCCCATCAAAGAACACCACTGGTGCCTAGAGATCTGGGAGAAGATTTCAATTTGGATTTCGATGATGATTTTCCAATCGAAGTAAAACGGCCTAAAAATGCCAAGTGAGTAATGAATTTTTTGATTTACATACATATCTTGAACCTATTAGATTTCCCAGTGTAGAACTTTTAATAAATGTAACCTTGTCAGTCCAACATTTTAAGTTTAGAAAATAAAACATTTAATTTTCATTTGATTTTGTGTAGGCGTTTCTTTGTTTTATATATTTCCTTGTGTTATGCTTGTTGGAAATTATTTTTTAAAAATTCAAAATAAATGTTTAATGTTTTTTCAAGGCCAAACAGAAATATAAAAAAATATTTACATAAATATGTTTCTTTTTTGAATTTCAAATATATTTTATATCTGTGTTTTACTAACCGTCCTCTTATTGGATACTAATCACTTTGAAATATTTTTACCATTTCTGTTAAAATCAAAAAATTATTAAAATTAAATATGATATTAAATATTTATTAATATTTCTTTCTTTATTTATTATTTTTTTTTTTTTTTGCAAAAACATCTCATGTTTTATTTGTGTTTAAAATGAAAAAAAAAAACAAAAACATAATCCAAAAATACACTTGTGTTTTGTGAAAATGCGCTTAAACAAAAACATTATTTACATTCAAGTAATCATCAAAGAAACCACTCCAGCACAGAACTGGAACAGATTTCTACACCACCATTCCGAAGGTTGGTTGGCACACAAAAAACCAGAAAAACCATCTAAAAAAATAATACATTTAATATTATTTACAATATTTATTTAAATTTTTTTAACAAAATCAGAAATTATTTGTTTTTAATTTTGCAAGCCTTAGAAATAATTATATAGTGAATACGTAAAACTAGCTAAAAACATTAGATGTGCTTTATTTAGAATTAGTTTTTTGTAAGTAATTTTATTTTCAATTTGTATTAGAAAATTGCGCTGTTGCTGCTTTAGTTTTAAAATTTTAGTTTCAGCTTCACTTTTATTTTTTCTCTTTACTTATAGTGTTTATGATGTGGTGCATGATTTATGTTTAAATATTTCTTTATTCAACTCAATTTTTTCATTGTTTTCCTCACACTTTACAAAAAACAAAGTAATTTTTGAATAAACTTACACATTTGCACTCTAATAATTGTGAATGCCAGGCGCACGTTTTTTTTAGATCATACATATGTACGAGTACACATTTATTTGGAATAAATATGGTAAAATGGTTTATAAAATTTTTTTAATAAAATATGTCAATACATTGTCGTTATACATATAACTGGGCTCAATGAATGTAAGAAAATAGTATTAAATTGAGATTTACTTTAAAATTAATATTGTTAAAAATTTTGAAATAAATCTTAAAAAATAATTTAAAAAACTTGAGTTCGAAGAGAAATATATGTAAAAACTAACGTTATTAAAATCTAACCAATAACTTTAGAGCTAAATTTTAATTGCATTCCAAATTCATTTAGAATTTGTATTCTTAATATATTATTATAATGCCTTTAAAGTGCGTGATAACTAAAGGCAACTTTAGCTAAAGTAAGCAATAAAGTGGACTTTATTAACTTTTTTCATTATTACAACTTCCACTTAAAATTAATTTACTAGTTTTCAAATTATGGCTGCTTTCTTTTTACCCCAAACTACAAACTAAAAACTAAAACCAAACTTAAATAATAAAATCTTAATCTAATAATGACAACCTTAATTTTAATAAACCTTACGTTAAAAGTTAAATGTCGGACGATCTTCTCTTTAGCTTAAAGGTCTAAAATTAGATTAAAAAAACCTAACATAAATCGACCACAGTACAGTACAGTTTTATAGCCCTTATGGTTTGTGTTACTAACAAACAAACCAACGATTCTATATATTCTTTTATATAATTAAAAATATAGGTTTGCTCGAAATTTACACCAATTACTCCGCCCACAATAACTACATACATTAGGAAATTTAATTATTTCCTTAGCCCAAGTATGCGTGCGGATATTCGTTATCGTCATTACCAAAATAATTGCATATTTTAATATTAATTTGTGGTTTATTTAGCTGTTAAGGGAGAAAAACAAAATGCAAATTATCATTTTCTGAAACCGGGGTAGTTTTTTTTTAATCGACGCATTTAAAGACTTTGAACACCCCACAAACCACCAAAAAACTTTAAGTCATTTTTTTTATTTCTAGTTGTAGTTACGAGTCGTACAACACAAAAATGTGTCAGTCATATTATTTTTATTGTTTTTGCAATGTAATTTTCCCAGGAGTATTAAAAAAGTAAAATTCACGCCAATTTTTTTCTTGCCTTTAGCTGTTTTATTTGTTTAGCTCTATACAACAACAATACATACAGAAGTAAGTATGTTTGTAGTTGCATCAAGAGAACGGAAATAAAATTTTTTTTTTATTCATTAAGCCGACGACGAATGCCAAGTGTGCCACCATTTGTAGTATTATTATTATTTTTTTTTTATATTTATTTATATGGATTATAATGCCAATGAACGGCAAACTTTGTGCTTTTTGTTGTATATTTTTTTTAGTTTCTTTCATACAAACTTTTTTTTTTCTTTTTATTTAAAGAACAAAAGTTTATTTTTTCAGTTGTGTGTGAGATCTTAACACCACCCAAAAAACAAACATGTTGCGAGTGTTTTTGTTACTTTCTGCAGTTGCAGCATTTTGTAGACGTGGCATTAGTGTTGTTGCACTACTATACTACTTTTGTGTAGAGTAGCATGTATAATTGTACATATATTTATACATATGTATGTATAATACATACAATATGGACGTTATATTAAAAAAAAAAATCTCGACAAAATCTAGTGTTAAAAGATTTAACACACATGTTAAATATTTAGTATTGTTATTGCTGGTAGTGCCGTTGTTGTCATTATTATTATGACTGTTGTTGCTGTTAATTTATCTTTGCTATTGCACACGACCAAAAATGGCTTGTTTACATATTCATACATACATCCATACTTACATGCATAAGTAGAAGTGACGATATGTGCAAAATAATTTTATTTTCTTTAACAAACTTTGTGTTTAAAATTTTTTTTTATAATTTCCTATTTTAATAAAAATTTCGGTAAATAATTAGTAATATATGTATTTATATACCTACTGCTTGATAGTTAGGTTGTATTCAGCGTTAGCTATTCTATTGTGTGTATTTGTCAGGCTTCCTCTGTGTGTCTTAAGAACGTTGCTTTAGCGTTATATCTGACAGCACCCCATAGTAGAAGCCGTTTAAAAGACGAACACATCAAACAGAAGGTGATCCTTATGTCAATATCCGATAAATACTGCTTCAATTAAACTTCTATAGTCTTTTTATATATGGGTCATTTCACGTCAAGTGGACCAACTTTTGAAATCGATTATTTTATTTATTTATTTATTTTCAAGGTTTTAGAAACACTCGCACACAAATAGGAAAAAATTCAAAATAGTGCATATGGTATAAATTACAAAATATATTTTTTTCATAGATATCCCACTCGCATCCCACTAAGCGACCACAAAGGTCTTAAAGGAAAAGTTCTAAGCTTTCTTTTGAGCAAAAAAAAGGTCCATTTTGAAAAAAAAATGAACAAAAATTTTATTTTGCAAAAAAATTAAAAAAAAAAAAATTTTTTTTGGAGAGATTTAAGACATAGCTATCTAAACTATTTGGGACAAATTTTGCTAAGAGCAATAGGTAATAAGTTACATGGATGAGAAAATACACCTGATTGGCCAAAAGGTCAAATTTTGACCCCCTCTAACTCAAACAGTTCTTGACCGATCTTGTTGAAAACTTGTGTCGAAAGACATCGATTTTGAAAGTTGGTTCACTTGACGTGAAACGACCCATATACATATGTATATTGAATGTTCGTTTTTCCTGTGTTTTATTAACTTACGAAAAATATCGATATATTGAAATATCGATATTTTTACCTCGATATACATCGACCAAGATCAATGTTGATAAAAAAAATCCCTAGTATGTATGTATATGCCTGTATGTGTTTATACTTTAGCCAAAAAAATATATGAAATTCTTTCATTACATTATTATGTATATGTGACTTTGTTAAATAAGAATACTAAATACATATAAGTACATATCTATATCGTGTTCAGGTGTTATTTTCCAGACATTCAGACAATCCTTTAGTTTTATTTTTGATGCTGCCGTCTCTCTGTGAAGTAATTGCACAAAGTAAGAAATGTCAATGACCAAATGTTAAATACAAGTATGTGGGTGTAGAAGTTTTGTTTTTCAATCTTTTGCCATTTCTCTATCAAATGTTAAAAAAGCAAACCCACATATTTCTGCATGTGATAAAATTTGTAATATAGATATGTACAAGAAATGCTTAATATGGATCAATAAGTTTTATATCAAAGACAAAGTTTTTTCATTTAAAGAAATTGAAAATAAATAAATAAAAAAGTTTTGAGCCAATTTAAACTCAGATAGTAAAAAGTTTTGCTTTTGAAATTGGAGACACAGAAAGGTTTTCATTATTGAATATGGGATTATTTAGTAGAGGGATTAATAAGTAATTTTATATTTTTTTAAAGGTTAATTAAATAGAATTTATAAAACTATATTTTTTACATTTTCAAATTATCTACCTTTACAACTTAAGTACTCTAAAATTTGAATATATGCAAATGATGTGCAACTCTATAGAAGCTTTTTTAATGATAACTTTGAATAGATTTGCATAGCATTTTCGTATGAGCTTTTGTAAACGGTTTTAGATTAAATTAAAATCTATGCCACTGCTCAGACATTGCGATCAACTAAGATAAAGTATTACACAGGAAACTTGAATAGTCTGACCATGTTAAAGTTACTTATGAAAAAATAGTTGTAATGTAAATAAGTCTATAGGTGCCACAATATTTTACATTAACACTTGCCAAAATTTAATTATTTCATACTCTATGTATGTTTGTATTATAACAATTCGTCATTGAAGCAAATCATCACTTTTAACTCGAAATTTGCACAATCCAAGGCAATTCATGCCTAATGTTGTCATTATTTTATTGGTGATATTGTAAACAATATGTCTTAAATCGGATACCCACGATTTGAAGGAAAGTACCCATAAGTTCTGGTTTCATTAACACATGTATAAATATTTTAATACTATGATTGGGCAATACCGGCAGAGCTAGGACTTAAAACCCTCCAGACCGGTCTGTCTATGTCACTGGGGGCAACCGTACCTTATTTTTTGGTAACATATACACTTACGATTTTTTTTAGTTCCAAGCTTATTTTTGTAGTAAAATTTTATGAAATAATCAACTACATTTTACTGAATTCTTTATTACCGTGCGTGCATTGCCAAATAAAATTTATCTTTGCAAAAAAAAAATGGAAAAAAAATGTTTATGTTCTTAAGTTTAATATATTAATATCTGTATTGACTTACTACATATTAAGATACATACCTATCTACTCTTAAAGAAATCATACTGTTTGCTGGGTTACCTCTGAGCTGCCTCACACAATAGTTTTACTTGCAAAAGTACAACGCAACAGTTTATGTGTATATTTCACTTTAAATTACATATTACAATACCTCTTCTTCATCTATTGTTTACTATTATAACTATAAGCTGTATATTATTTTCCAGTTTTTTTTTATTTTCGAATATCCTGGTAAAGTAAAATTCACATATTGTCAATTTTATATATGTATGTACGTCGCATACCAGTTGATTATGCCAAACATAATTACAACCACATAGACATTATTATATTTGTTGATTTTGTCATCCACCACAATACATACGTACATATATATGTGTTTATATACTTACTAAACATATTCCAATGAACGTAAATGTATGCACATACGCTGCGTTCATACATCATATTGTATTGCGCCATAGAATTCTCAACATAAAAGAAAATCTCGAAAATGAACTCTGATTTTATTGCTGATGTTTTTGATTGCTGTTTATTTTACGTGATTACGAATTTGGCAAGCAAAACAAATATGTAGGTAAAAAGAGGAAACAACAAAAACAGCAACAAATGCTGCATAAATGAGAGAGAGCATGTTAATATTTGTTTGGCAAGGTTGGGTTTTCGAACGAGTGCGAGATAGTGGTGAATTTTCTGGCGAATTAAGAACAAATTCGCCGCGTTTGTTAACACTTTGGGGTTGATGTAGGTTTAAATATCTACGAAACAGTCGATGTAGTATTTAGTGATAATAATTTGTTTTAAAAATTTTTAACTATTGTAAGATGAAATATTTAAGAAATTCGTAATTATGTTGATGTTAGTGTTGTTTTAATGTACATACATACATACTATGAATTTTAAACTATGTAAAAACGTTTTGCAAAATAAAATAATGAAGCACATACATAAATGTTTTATGTAGGTAAAAATATTTTGAAAAAGGCATAGTATAAAACATATGTAAATAATTTTTCTTTAAGTATGCAACAAAAATTACTTTAGATAGTGAATTCTATTTAATTTAAACACGTCTTAGAATCTTTTAAGAATAAACCATTTTTTACATATAATTTAATGCATAAAATAAACCAAAAATAATATTTTTGATTTAGAAATACCGTTCCAATAGAAGATAGTCATAGAAGTGGGAGTGTCAACCTTTTTTTTTGCACATAATTCAAATTAAATAAGAATCCAGAGGTTACCATATTAATTCCAAAGGTTTGGCAGTGTATAAAATGTAAATAAACCTATCAGCCGTACCCAAATAAGAGCGATTCTAGCAATAATGATAAATATTTTACAGTTCTTTGCATAAAGAAATAAATAAAGAGATGAATAAAAAAACGTTAAATAAAAAAACTGTAATAGAAATTAAACATAATTATAAACATTTATTTTTTAATAATTTTTAATTTTATAAAATTTAGATCTATATTTGTATACCCTTTACACACACACATGTGGTAAGGGTATACATAGGTTTGTCATTCCGTTTGTAATTTCTCCAATATTCATTTGCGACCCTATAAAGTGTATATGTATTCAGGATCCTTATAGATATGGAAGTCGATTTAGCCATGTCCGTCTGTCCGTGTGTATGTTGAAATCAAGTTTACGTAGCTCCCATAGATCACATAGGAATGTATGTGGTATTAAACTTTTGGAAATGCTTTCGAAAAAATTGGTGTTAAAAACTGGCAAGATCCACCAATAACCGGCTGAGATATAAGCAAAAAAAGACGACTGCCTCGTTTTTTTTAAGTTTTTTTTTTTTAAATTAAAAATTATTATATCTATGTGTAAGACATGTCTTTTGGGGAAGTTTAAAATAAATTTAAGATTTTCGATTTTGAAGCAAAAAAAATTTTTTTTCGATATATAAGCAAACAATTTTTTTTATATTTTTTACACAAAAATTATTATATTTGTGGGTAAGACATGTCAATTGGGGAAAAAAAGCAAAAAAAAAATTTTTACACAAGATACACCTAGATTCGGCATAGTCGAATATAGCGCTTTTACTTGTTTTTCAATGTAATACGTATTTTGCAGCCAATAAATAATTAAACTTAACGCGTTTTGTTCGATGGATATATGAACTCAGATATTTCTGTAATTTAATAATGAACACTTCTGTTATGTAAAAATATTTCAGTAAAATATTTTCTTCTAACACCATTTGTTTAATATCTAATGTGCTTTCAATTGGCGGACTAAACTTTTTCTTTCTTAACTCATATAAGGTTTGTGTTTGGGTTTTCTTGCATTAAAATAACTATAAATATACCTCTCGTATAACTTTTTGAGTGTTTTTATATATTAAAACGTAATCACGTTTAATGCGATTAAATTACTTTAACCACACTTTTATGCAATTTTAATAAAAACTGGCTGATTGTCATTTACGCTGACTTTGATGAGTTGACTGAAAGAGAACTATTTGAAATCAACTAGATAAACAAATTGGTGAGGACCAATAGTACTATAAAATTAATATAATAGAAATAACAAACCGTTAAAGATTATTAAACTTTTAAAAATCAATATAATACTTATGTATATCTATTTTGAAAGAAAACCATTCAAGTAGATCATTAAAACTGTGTTTGAAATTTAAGTTACGAGCATTTTTTTTCTAAAAATCTAACTTTATACTAGAAAAATTGGACAAGTGGCTTGTAACACATATATTTGCTAAGTAACGAAGTATGAATATTTATTCGAAGTATTGCAAAAAATAAAAACACTACTAGTTGTTACTTGACTTAGTTTGCTACTTGAGACTATGTAAATGTTTTCTCTTTCTCTTCTATTTATCTTTAAATTATTATTTTATTTATATTTCAGTACGTATCAGCGTTTAAAACGTATTAAAATAACTGAAAAACGTCTACAACATATTTACTCGAAATAAAACAGGAAGTGAATGCCATAATTGAGTACTTTTGATTTGTTTTATTTAATTATAAAATGTTCATGTTTTAAAATATACTTTGCTTCGGATACATTTTCGTTAGTACTCTTCATTTCTAGCGCTCTGAGAGCGAGTTCGTATAAGTATTTACTATACTCGACGTTGAATCTCAAAAGTCATTTGACAAGTTACTTGGTATCGTCCTTTATTAGACATAAAAACCTTTTTTCTTATATATTCATTATTCCTAAATGTTGAAGACAAAGGCGTAATTTTAAACCTCCCTAAGGTATGCACAAAAAACAAGAATATTCGCATTTTAAATAAATAATTTAAAAAATGCGACATTTTTTTAAAATTATTTTCACTTATGTGCGCTCCACTTAAATACGTTCTTTTTAATGCGCAAAAACCTGTGAGTTACATGATGAGCTCTTAAGTATGAACTACTGTCTATACTTAAACAAAAACAGATTAATATAAAGGCAATAAAAAAAAAACTTTTAACGTGCATAGAAGACAACTAAGAAAGTCATTACTTGATAATTATTTAAATCCATTTCTATTACTTTCGAAATTTACAGAAGTCATACCAAGCAATTTCAGTGCATTATATGCACTCAAAGTGGTTTAGGTTGTATAAAAGTATATAAAACGTAAAAACAATCACAAAAACAAACATAAAATTTGTATGTACATATGTATGTATGTTAGAAAAACAACCAAATACAAGCCAGAATATAAACAAACTTCAAAGTAAACAGAAATATTCGTATTATTCGTACTTAAGCATGAATGTATGTATGTGTATTCTACACTTCTTTATAGTAAAAGAATCCTTATAGTAAATAGACTAAAAAGTTTAGAATACAAACGCAAAAATGACAAGAATGCTCAAAGACAACAAATAATATTATTGTCCTACTTTTACTCAAAAGCATAGATAATGCAACAAAAACAAAACAAAACAAAAACATGTAAACTTGAAAGGAAAATTAGAGAAATGAAAAACAACTACGCAACATGAAAGTATTACCCCTTTATGCACAAGTAACAGGATAATATTTTCAATGAACATAAAAAACCATATATAACCATCTCTTTTTGTGTGGTTTTTCGTTTTGAAAACTTTTTAAGGAATCCACTGAAATTCACAATCCACAAAAGTCTTAACCTGAAACAAAACTGCGCAGAATCCGTTTTAGATACAAAAGAGACAGCAAAGTACACAGCATCCTTGTTTTTGTGCTCAAAAATTCCATTTAATCAAAGAAGCTGTTGTATACATTTTCATCTGAATTGGTTTTAGTAAATTTTTTAAGACGTTTTAAATACAAATTGTTTTAAAAGCTTTAAGTAGATGTTTTGCTGGCTGGCTGGATTGATGGGTTTTGAGAGAGTATTTTCCTTTCAGTTGTAGTTGGATAGAATAACGTCGTAGACGTTTTTGTAAGTGTATGAATTTTAAAAACGGATGTGTACATTTTTTTCATATAATATTACAAGGTATACAAACATTTTGCAAAACTAGTGAAAATTGAAAAAGATATTTAAAAATTTTGTGTAAATTGTAAAAATTTGTGCATATAAAGCAAAAAAAAAAAAACTACAACAAAATTAAAGAAAAAAGTGAAAACAAGGCTATAAAATTTTTAAAAACAAAAAGGATACAGAAAATATTTGAAATGAAAAATATTAAAATAAACCCAATAAACATAATTTTTTAAGTGCTTTTATTAAAAAAAAAAATAATGAAAAAGATTTGCAACGTCTTTTAAATGAATTGAAGCAAGAATAATATCATTTTTAATCACAGACATTTTATTATACCTATGAACATTTGTAACTTAGCTTTAAAAAATTTTTAAAGTGCAAAAAACTAAATCTCCTTTACAAGTCTATATCATTTCTTTGTGAATTTCTTTTTGTTGGTCGTTTTTCTCTTTAATCCAACATTTTTGTATTCTTTTCCTTTTATATTTCTTTTTTTCAAATACTTCAAAGTTCCACTCTTCCTGTTGGTGTGGTTGGTTTAACATAAAGCTTAATTTGAACATGGCTAATTAGTACGTTATTATTTTCTTTTTACTCGCAAATACTAACCTCAGCAGAAATATAAAACATTGTAAAGCAGAGAAATATTTTACTTGTTAAGCATGCCATAAAACTGCAAAGCTTAAGTTTGTATATTTAAAAGGATAGAATTGCAAAAAAGTTCTGGGTACCATGTTTTAGTACGTAGACGTTTTAAGAAATAAATAATGAAGCAGTAAATGTGTATCTTTAAAACGTAAAACACGGATGGGTGTTAAGCCTTAAGGGTTTCTACAAAATAATCTTTCAGTATCCAGTTTTGGTTATACAATTTTTTTATTATTCTTGGGTGTTAATTATTTAAAATATTTATCAACCAAATTTCTGCTTCTACACAATTTACGATTTTAATTGCTTTAGAAGTTATTGGAAAAATATATTATTCAGGTAGTAAGTTTTAAAATTTAAATCAGGCCAAACTTTTAATAATAAGTGCTACGCAAAAGCTGACACCGAGTAACTGACATTTTTGCCTTTGAATAAGATTATGACTAACTTATAGTCCATTTCTTAACGATTTTAAATAATGTTTACCGTAAAAAGAAGAAAAGTTTAGTTACGTTTTTTTAACCTTTAACCATCCATATGCAATTATCCTTGAATGGATCTCAAGCTTAATTTATTTCAGATAGTAAAATTAACTTGCAAGAGATATGCGCCATTTATTTTTAATGTCAATGAATTACTTACAAAATTTTAGTTTTCTAATGAATTTAGTATAAATTTGATAGAAATATCGCTGCCTTATCATAATGTATCAGTTGACTTTTAATTTGGAAGTTAAAAAATTTGAAGCTTCTTATATACATTTTAATTGTATTTGTTTATTTGACAGAAAAACAATAACACTCTTCTTTTAGCAAACATTTTCTTTTTGTAGAAGAAGAAAAAGTTTTTAATAAAAAAAATATGTCCCGCTGTAA
Source organism: Paykullia maculata (assembly GCA_003055125.1). NCBI lineage: Eukaryota > Metazoa > Arthropoda > Insecta > Diptera > Rhinophoridae > Paykullia > Paykullia maculata. The sequence continues at coordinate 17,610 of NDXZ01010517.1, forward strand.
TGCTTTATCCAGCTATTATGGTGGTTGTGAGTTCGACTATGATCAAAGACTCTGACCTACTTACACTACTACGAACAATTTATCTTCGTTTTTTTCTTTCAGATATTTGTTAAAAAAATTTAATTTATATTACGCATTCTTGTTACTGCGTTTATTTACGCTTGAAGAAAGGACTTATATAAGTTTGTTATTCCGTTTGTAATTTCTACAATATTCATTTTAGGAAAGTCGATTTAGCTATGTCCGTCTGTTGACATAAAGTTTTCTCAGCCCCCTGATGACGCACGGACCCGTTTCCGAACAGTCAGAATATCCCGAGATTTTTGCTATTGAAAATCACCTACATACATAAATACACATAGTGAAGGATGTATAAGACTTGGCACAGCCAAATATAGCGCTCCTACTTGTTTGTAATTTAGTTCGTAAAACTATTTTATTAGCAGAGTTTGTGATAAGGAGCACAAAATATTAAAATTTTTGCTCGATATGTTTTATTTGTAAAATTAAAAAAACAGGATTGAAATGACAAATACTAAATTTATATATTTCCAATTGATCTAGCAGTCTTAAGTCTTATAACAATGCGTTCTTATTTGGTTGTATACGGAAGTTATTCCTCTTTAATCAAACTCTTTTACTGTTATGCGGGCGACTAAACATTTGATCGATGACTAGCCCTATTATTTTATGACTTGTTGATTTTATACAGCTTTTTGTATAATGTTGTATATATGAATGCAGTTGTATGTATCTTTTTACAAAAAATTAAAAGAAATAATAATAATGTAGAAGTGGGGGTGTCACACTTACATATTTTTCGCCTATTAATATAAAATAAATACAGAACCAAAGTCTATTACTGTTTAAAACCCTTTGACAATATAGAAAATACATAATTTGAGGTTTTATTGACCATAAAGCCATCTCTGTGAAATTTCAAAATTATATATCTTTCAGTAACCACAATTTTTATAGATTTTAAGTCTATAACGTTTATTGTTATAGAAAAATATACATATAACTATCTTTGTTGTAGGCCCCACCCAGGTTTAAAAGTAAAATCTGATGAAAGCAGTTCACTTTATGCGAGATACGAGTAGTTATTGCTTTTAAATCTCATTGCGAACGTAAATGCGCAATTGCAATTGTAATTCCGTAATTTTAATTTCCTTACAAAATTGCTTCTTAGTTATGAGGATCAACATGTATTTTTTTGTGTGATGGATATGCAAGTAACGTAGAAGTTCGGATTGTTTTTATTTGAAACAATAATAAATTTGTATATGCTTATTTGCCTTAGATTATTTTTAAGGATATCAGGAAAAACAAAATCTTAAAATGTTCCGAAATATTATTTATCAAAAATATTTGATAAATAAGTACCAGTTGATTAAAATCATCATTAACCCAACACTTTTAAACAACGTTGCTACGTTTAGTCTGGTATTTAAAATCAAAGAAAAATTAAATATGATACGATACGATACATACAAACAAACTTACAGCACTCACATACTAGTACAATATTTATTTTCTTTATATCTTTTCACAATTTTATGCTTTTTTCTTTTGTTATTTTCTTGGTGGCATAGTCCCTTTGGTTCTACCATCACCCACCCACCCTCGCAATTACAGGCATTACAATAAAACAAATAGCAAATATATACAGATACATACATATGTACATATATGAAAGGCAAAAACATATATATATATATATATATATATTTGTACATATTTCATCTGTATTATAAGGACTCGTTTGCTCTCATTCAATTCTAGCTCGAGTAAACACTCTATGCGTAAACTGAAATCAGCAAATTTGCCCTTTTCTCTATGGGGTTGCTGTCAAGTCGTTTTTAATTTTTGAAAAATAAATTTTTATTAATCAATTTGTTTTTAGTATATAGAAATTGTTTTTATATAATAAAAGTAGCCAAAGGTATTTAAGTTATTGCAACTCTTACATTATAAAATTGTAACCGTTGTTGTTGTTTTAGTGTGCGAGTGGCAGTATGAGAGTTTGTTGTTTTTACAGAGAGGTCACTAGGTCGGTCCGGGATATTAAAGTGAATATTACATGTACATATCTACTACAGGGGTGAAGTTGAGGGAGTTTTATTGTTTTTATGACATTAAAAGGCCTCAAGGGGGGGAAAAAATATTAGCTTGCTTGCAAGAGTTTTTTTTGTTAGGAATTAATTAAATTTTAAATAGAAAAAAATTTGAATGCAATATTTATATGAAATTAAAAAAAATATTAAATATTTTTTTTAAAAATTGAAAAAATCCTGCAAACAGACTTCTTATTTGTGCTAATTTTTTGATAACTAACAGGTTCAAAAACATATTTTTCAAATAAAATGCCTAACGGGCCAAATTAAATTGTGGTATTTATATTGTTTTTGCCTGAAAAACTTCAACATTTGAAATATTTTTTGATGTTTAAATATCAAATATTTTGCAAATGTAAAGTTTTTTTATATTCCTGCCCTCAAATTAAGTTTGTCCAACAATTAAAGACTTATATATTATACATATGTATTATGTAAAATATTACCAATGCTTTAAAGGTTTATGCAGAATTTGTTTTATATTTTTACAATCAATTGAGGTTATAAATTTTAAAATATATAACCCAAAGGACCTATAGATATCTAAAAATAATAATATATTTTTTGATTTTTTCAATCTTAAATCTTTATGTATTGAATTATAATTAAAATCATATTTACAAACACTGACAATTTTATTATATTTTTCAAACTTTGGTTTTACAACAATTAAATGTAAAAAAAAAATTAAAATTAAAAATATTTTCCAAAAAAATTATTAAATAATTTTATAAAATATTCTTGTTTTCTGTGCCTCGTTCCTGTAACTATTTGTGAGAAGTTCTCACATCGAGAAGTGTGAAACAAAAAATTCCACCGTTTCTCGATTTGTGAGTTAAAAGTGTTTCTGTATTTTAATGTGAGAAGAGGCAGCACTTATTCTGGAATACTGGAATATTTCCATTAATTAACTGTCAAATGAAAAAAACAGTGCTGCTACATATTACTTAGAAAAGTCTTAAAATTTCTCAAAAATTTTATGTAGTTTTGAATTACTTTGCAAAATAAAG
>NDXZ01010520.1:0-17241 GCA_003055125.1 Paykullia maculata
CAACCGCTTTGTTATAAAATTTAAGTAAAACTTTTTATGTACGTACATATGCACATAAGTTTACTTAATTTTTTTCTTTTCACAACACAAAATGTATGTATACATACACATAATAAAAAAAACAATATATGTAAGTATATAGAAGGGAGTAGGTAGGCCTTCCATAAGGCCTTTCTAAGAAGGCAAGCGAGCTTAAGTATTAGATCTAAAAAAGGTCTAGGCAGGTTTTACAGAAGGCCTTATAAATGAAGACCTCTAAAAGTTCGCCGCTGGGTATTGTAGATACATATACATATGTACATACATACATACAGTTAAACATTTATTTAATTTTAAACTTTTATTACATTTATTAATGTTAATATGATATGACTTGATCTGATTTTATTATACACAATCTTAACAACATCGCAAAAATATTTACACAAATATATTTATTTATTAAGTGAATGCATCTTATGCATTTTGTTTTTATATATTTAATTCAATTATAAAGGGTGTTTTAAAAGGATCAGTTATTAGAGGCTTTCATAGTCATTAAATGCATGTTGAAATCAATTTGCCTTTAACAACAAAAACTTAAATATTAATTTCAATTTCTGTGTATGTTACCTATAGTCTTTCGTATACTTGTTGTTTAAATGTTGTAAAAGTTTACTTTTTGGGTTAAATACCCATTTTGTCCACATGAAAATACCATACTTTTGCCCTTATTTTTGCAATTTGATATATGGGTCATTTCACGTCAAGTAGACCAACTTAAAAAATCTATTCGGATGAAATTTGCACCATATTTAGTCCGATTGAATAGTAGCTTAGATACAATTTTTTTAACAAGATCGGTCAAGAACTCTCTGAGTTAGAGGGGGTCAAAATTTGACCTCTTGGCCAACCAGGTGTTTTTTCTCATCCATGTAACTTATTACCTATTGCTTTTAGCAAAATTTGTCCCAAGTAGTTTAGATAGCTATTTTTTCAATCTTTCAAAAAAAAAATTTTTTTTTATATAAAAAATTTTTTATTAAATTTTTTTGCAAAATAAAATTTTGTTTTAATTTTTTTTTCGAATTGGACCCTTTTTTTTTGCTCAAAAGAAAGCTTAGAACATTTCCTTTAAGACCTTTGTGGGTGCTTAGTGAGATGCGAGTGGGATATCTATGAAAAAAAATATTTTGTATCTCAAGACAAGGATTTTTCAATTTTTACTATATGCACTATTTTAAGTTTTTTTCTAATTTGTGTGCGAGTGTTTCTAAAACCTTGAAAATAAAACGTATACTGAAAAACTAGACGAATTCACCTTTCCGACGGTATGTAACATACCTAACTAAAATTTCATACCCCCCTTACTGTAATACCAACAATATGTTAGCCTCAGGAATAAAATAATTTTTTTTTTGCTATAGAAATGTTGAAAAATTAAATAAACATATTGTTGTAGCGGTGGTATGAAATTTTAGTTAGGTATGTTATATAACGTCGGAAAGGTGAATTTGTCTAGTTTTTCAGTATAAGTTTTATTTTCATCCCGATCGGAAGACATCGATTTTAAAAGTTGGTCCACTTGACGTGAAATGACTCATATATGTATGTACTATGATTTTCTGGAATCTAATAGTTCTGAACTACTTCCATTGTGGTGGTAACCCAAATTATGTCTAGTGTCAATACCCGTTTTCCTCGTAATTTTAATGGCAGTTTTTTCCAATACAAAATGAACCTGTATATACCAAGATGTGTAAACAGCCAAGCACCCTGTAAAAAATTAGGTTAATTTCCTTGTGAAAACGTATACATAACTTGTAAGACAGTATCTGCATGTGTAAATGCAGGGTTAAATAAAAGCGATACAACAATAATTTCTGTTCGCAAGTTAAACAAATTTGTATTCCAATAGAAGATACAACAGAACAAACAAAGAATGATATGTATTAAAACAAAGAAATTTGTTAAAATATAACAACAACAACCGCATCGCCAACGTACTGATAGTTGAAGCAGTAGATGTGATAATTTAAAAAAGAAAATCAGGAAAAAATCTTTAATGGTTATGGTAAATTTCGTTCTACCTCAACAATGATAGGAAAATATGAATATAGGCGACAATCAATCACCATATTCTATTTCCTAATAAACTGTGAGTTAAATAGATGATATTTACATCCTACACTAAAATACCCATCAAAGAGTGCTGATGATGAAACCGTAGCTGGTTTCGAAAATGCATTCCACTCGGCTAGTGTTGGGAAATTAACTTTTGCAAAATTTTCTTTCAATTTCACATAAAAATAATTAATAAATAAACAGTTTATGAACTATAGCCTATATAAAATATTACTGAAAAGATAATAACGTTCAATTCGAATAAAATGTTATAACAAACAATTGTTTTTCATTTTTTTCAGAAAATATTAGTTTAGTTTTTATATACATATATGTATGAGACTGGTCTCAAAAATGTCTGACTAAAATTTTCATTTATTATTGGTGCGTAATTAAAGCCATAATAATATTAAAACACTAATTGAAACACCCAGTTCCATTTCACTGTTATACGTATAAAATTTGCACGTCAAATGTTTTCACAAACAGTGGAATATTTTCAAAAATAAAATATTTATTTGTGAAATTTCAAAATTAGTTTGATATAACAATAAAATTATCAATATTTATAGATAAAGTGACATGTGTACAATTGCAATTCCAATTGCAATTTTAATGCCAATAATTTGTTTTCTTATACAAAAGTGGGGGAAAAATGTTTATTTCATTTCACGTACATGTTGTTTGGCATATGGAATCGTGTTGAGCAAAGTATCAAACAAATGTTTTTTGCTTGTAAATAATATTAACTACAATAATATGACTAATGAATGTTGTTTTTGTTTAATAATTAAAATATTTTTTCCAATCAATAATAACAATAATATCACTATTAAGATATTAGTTGCTGTCTTTTTAACTACCGGGTAAAGAAACTGCAAATGATTTATCTGTTTATGTTTTCATTAGTTTTAAAACAATAGTAATTGAATTTGTAAATTATAAAATAAATATACATATGTATAGTATATAGTGGTAAACTTCGATAATAACCTTTCTAACAATATCTTTAGCTTCCTTAACCTACAACACTACAATTTTAACTTGAAAGGTGTTTCCACCATTTTCGCTTTCGGGTTTTAATTTAAATCAGTTGCTGTTTTTTTTTAACCCATAAATGATTATTGAATATTGTCGTAGGATCTTGCGTAGACATTTATTTACGAAAACTTTTATGAATTGTATGTACATCACGAGTTTCTTGATTGCAAAAAAACTTCACGTAATCGATCTGTCAATTTTGGATGAAACATTTTTGCTTAGTGTTTGCAATAACTTGTAATGATATTTTTGATGCCAATTTTTACCTCGATTGCGTAGCTGAAAATCAATGGCCGAGCAAACAGATGTAATCGCCGTAATCTAGGCCTTTAAGTCTTTCAGTTATTTCCATTCTGTTATGTATGGTCTTTGCCATTACAATGTCAAGAACGCAGTAAAATAGTAGCAAAGAACTTAAACTTTTCGTACTCTAGTATTTACTTTTTATCTAAGTTGCTTCTCGTAAAGTATACGACATGTAGTGTTATTGTGAGTTGAAATTCCTTTGCATGCTAAGCCGTTCCATAAAGCACAATTATTAAGGAAATCTAATTTTAAGACTAATTGTTAATGTGGTCAATACATAATTTTAGAGTACCGAATCCAGCTTACTCTCTTCTAATCATCGGAAAAATGTAGGTTAATAGTCTTTCCTATATTTTGTGTTTCGATCACTTTGCTGGTCACGCTCAGAAATGTTATGAGTCTTCAACTCTTTCGTAAAGTCAGATCTTTTTTTTCGGAAGATTAATGGTCCCACCTTTCACTGATTCTGAATATATTAATGATGTAATTGGCACAAGTACCTAAGCCTTATCTGTGCATTGGCAATAACTCTGGGGATATATTTTTCAAGCCAAGAGATTATTTGTTTTTTAACGATTTTATCGCTATCTCTGTGATGCTAAAAAAGTAGAAACGCACAAATTTATAATACTAGAAATCATATGATTATGTTGTAAAAGCAACTTGGAAATTTTGGAAATCAAAAAAATTTATTTAAGGGAATTCAAATCAAAAATTTTAAATCTGTTAAAACAAATGGGAACCCTGATGTTTACCAACAAGATAAAGAGATCCGAATTGTTAATAAGATGAAAGACTTAAAATATACGATTTCTATTTTGTTTGCCTCTTGGTAAAACCAAAGAACGCGTTGTGATGAATGATGAATGAATTTCCAATATGTTACTAAAATAAATAAAAATGTGTACTTTTTTGACCGAATTATACTATTTAAGAGGAGGTAAAATTTCTTAATTTTATACCCTTACCAGAGGTGACAAGGGTATATATAAGTTTGTCATTCCGTTTGTAATTTCTACAATATTCATTTGCGACCCCATAAAGTATATACATTCTGAATCCTTATAGATAGGGAAGTCATGTCCGTCTGTCCGTCTGTTGAAATCAAGTTTTCTCAGCCCCCCGATGTTGTATAGACAGGTTATTGATATCAAACAATCAGAAATTTTCCTGAGATGTTTGCTATTGAAAACCAGTAAAACCGCTTAATAACTGACCGAGATATAAACCAAAAAAGACGACTACAATTTTTTTTTACTCAAAAATTTTTATATTTGTGTGTAAGACAAGCCTTTTGGGGAATTTTAAAGAAAAAACAAAATTTTTTTTAAATGTTTTTACACAAAAATGATTATATTTGTGGGTAAGACAGTCAATTGGGAAATTAAAAAAAAAAAAAAAATAATGAGAAATAAGCAAAAAAAAAAAATTTTTTTTTTACTCAAAAATGATTATATATGTGTGTTCTGAAAAAAATTTACTAATATACACACATAGATACATACATAAATACACGTAGTAAAGGGTGTATAAGATTCGGCATAGCCGAATATAGCGCTCTTACTTATAAATATTATAATCTAATAATATTATAATAATTTAAACTGTATATGTTTCTAAATCTTTTAAATCACCAAATACTCCCACTGTTGGTTTAACCTCTTTTCGTCAAATAGATACATACTATTTGAAAGGGATTTAATTAACCTGTTAATAACTTAATCTTGTTTAAATATTAAAATTAACTATTTGCCAGACTTTATATTGTTGCAGAAGAAAATTTTTATTTTTTTATTATTATTGTATATTTTTTTTTTTGTTTGATTTGCTACTGAAGGTTTTTTTAAATTTTTATTGTTTATGCCCAGACGAGGACGACGTGGCCATATGCCGGAAATCTTATTTAAATAAAATTAGCAAAATTTTATATTTTAAATAAAGCCAAGTTCATGGCAGTTAAAACCTTTTATATGTGTTTTGTTTCAATTTAAAGTCCAATATTACGATAAAAAAAACTAATTAGGGTGTTTTGGGAAAGAACAAATGCTTTGCTACCGCTACATAAGTCGTTTCAAGAAATAGCTTTGTCAATCGGCACAAAAACATTAAAGGTAACGTGGTTTTTAAAACTGTTCTAATATTACTATCGAAAGCGGAATTGACTCAAATTTGCGTAAATAAAACAACTTGTATTATATTATTTAAGGTTGGCATTTCCAATTAGTTTTTTTGTGCAATATATTTACATTGAAAATGGTAAAAAAAAAAAGGTTACGCCCGAATAAACGATCATGAAAACCCTTATTTCATAAAGCTGAATGCAATTTTAATAAAGTTGAGTCTACATAACGAACTTGATTGGTTTTTATTATAAGTGATCTATGGTTTGACCTATCCCCCATACACAGAGTAATTATATTAATTACTCGAGTTCTAGTGTTTTTGTCAAAAATTGTGTAATAATTGAATTTGCAGTTTTCATAATAAAAAAAAATTTTATTTTTTTCTTTGAACATTTAAAACTTTCTTATAAATATTTCTTTAAAATTAAGGAAGAATGTTGTGCAATCTCCACAAATCGGATTGCAATTGGCACTAGTTCCCATATTGACTACTTCCGAAAATCTCCTTAACGACCATAAAACAGTGAAAAAAAATTATGTTCTTGGGTAGAATATAATAGAGTCGTGCTTAACCGAACAAAACATTCTTTCTTGTTTTTAAATATTTTGTTTTTTGTTTGAACGCAAATTTTTAACTATGTACATTATAAACAAATACCTAGTTATTTATTTAAAATTATTTTTAATTCGTTTATTTTTTTTAAATATATTTTTTCATTATGTTCTTAGCGTTTTGTATGTATATTATATATAAATAAACAAACATTTTTTTAATGAAATATTAACCTTTTGGGTAGATTTTCTTGTTTTTTGCACCTTTCTCTATCAGAATTGCCTTGTAGTTAGATGTAAAACTAAAACTTGCTTGTTACATATCATCTCTTTGCATTACTTGCACAGTGACTTTGCTGTGGGTGAAACATAAATATAATGGTTGGGCCATCTAACGTCTAAAATTTAAATTACCAGTTCTTTTGTTTCTGAAAAATGGAATGACATTTATTTATTGACAGAAAATTAGTTTTTTGTTTGACATTTGCAAAAAAAAACTAAAAGATGTTTACGTAAAAATCAAAAAGAAAAAATATATATACATTCTTTCACTTCAGTTTGTACATCTGGAACGAGATTTTATGAAAGTTAATCATTAGTGGACAAAACAACCCGTGTACGTTCTCGTCCAGTGCGTTAAGTCGAATACTTTGCTGCTGTTGCCCAGAGTGTGTGTTAACATTCATTGAGGCCTTAAAAAACGAAATCGAAATTGCCATAACACCTCTTAGTTAACTCCTTTAATTCAATTTTATTGTTTTTAAATCTTTTCTAACAGCCAAGCCTTAATGTCAAAAATTCTCATGCTCATACAAATTATATTAATCAAATCGAAATAGCGGGGCGTCAACGCTTTGCATAAGGAAAATCCGATTTTTACAGCACGCTAGGAAATGAAGTTGACTGCAAAGAACTTTATTTTTGACAGGAAGGCTTTTGTTATTAATGAAAAGTAATGCCATTTTAGCTATTTTCACTTCAAATGTAGCGATGTACTTAATTATTCAGCTATATTTTGTTTAAAAGTTAAGTTAACTTAACTGTTTATGGGCCAAAGGCCATTTCGGCCTTATATACACTGCTAGGCGCCAGTCAACGAAACGCACTCATGTCTTGTAATGTATATTAAGAATACCCTCGTAGAAGTAAGTGTTTTCTTGACGCTAAATGAGTTATGCGCAGTTTCGAAGCCAACTACGGTTTCTTCATATGCCGTCTTATGTTAGTTTCTTAAAGCGTTAATTATTATTTATTCAGTTGGCTTAAATTTGTTTGTATTTGCATTTGAATAATTATTTTCTGATTCCTGTAATTTTTTTATTTTGAAAAAAGATCAAAATATTTACTAAACTGTATTTTAATTAGATAGTCGTGTCTAAAACTCGCTAAAGAACCATTTGCTCATATTTGAAACAAATTGTGAAAATGGCTTTTGTCGATATTTTAAAATTAATTTGCATTTGCCTTCTAAGTCTTGGTTTATATGCAAAAGCAAATATGACGGGATGTGTTAGGAAAGACGGACGTCTTATAACTAATGGTAATAGTTAAAAAAAATATATGTTTTGAACTTAAAATATAATTGAATGATTTTTTTAGACACTTGGTTTTGTGATATAGTAAGATGTCCCTTAGAAGCCACCCATTGCTTGATTGTTTCAACCAATAAATCTACCTCCGAATGGTTTCAGCGTCAAATTACGTGCTTTTCCGAAAGCACTGCGATATCGGAAGATGTTTTAGTTACATCAGCGGTTCATCTTTCCAAAGTATTAAAAGAGCCAAAAACTTTGCTAAGATATGATGCTCTCATAGATGATTTAAAATATCAATATGGGACATTAAAAGAATTGCTAAATCAATTTATAAAGGAGCTTAAATCTTGTACCTACATAAAAGAAATTTAATTTTCGCCTTAGGATACTTAAAGTGAATGAATTTGATGAATTTTTCTATAATTCCCCATACATGCAAATAAAAAGATCATTTTATACATACATATGTATGTATGTATGTATATATGTATATCTTGATTTTGTTATTTAATCTATTAAATGAAAATAAATTTAAAGTCTAAAGCATATTGTAAATTGTAGACCTTAATAAGGTCAAGACTGTTTTCGCCAGTTTTGTAAACTGCAGTAGTTTTGTTTCGGTTAATTCCAAATTTCTTGTGATGTGTTCGCAAGTATACCACGATGATAAACACAAATTTTGTTGCCCCGTACATTTAATGCATTTTTAAAACATTTGATATAATAAATTCTTACTCTAAATAATCATTTACACATTCCTTTGAGTATTACAAAAAGCATAGATTGTCTAATAATAACTTATGAAGCCCCAGGGAAAAAATAAGTATCAGATCAACCTAAATAAGAACGTTTAGCGTGGCGTTGACTGGCGCCTGTTGTTAACGTTGAAGTGACCTACCTAAATAACAGCGTTAAAGTTGTGTCACGGACAGTAATGTTAACCTAACTTTTAAACAAAATATATTCAAATAGAAAATAAGAACTAGATTTGAATTAGAAATGGCTAAAATGGCATTACTTTTCAACAATAACAAAACCTAACGCGCAGTCAATGTTGGATTTTCCAATTGCAAAGCGCTGATGCCGCACACTCAGCGCGCTGATTTAGGTTTGGCTGTATGTTCATTTTAGTTTTTATCGGTTTAAAATTTCCCTGGCCCTTATATAAATGTCCACCCCGTTCAAATAAGTATACAGATATAAGTTTTATATTATAACAGACGATATCAATCCATTCTTGTTCCAAATTGTCATACAACACCTTCACCCGGAAATCACAATAATACTCATACAAATATTTTTATTAAGACAAAACTCACTACCAAAAAGTTTTATAGGAAGAAGAATCTTTTTAACGAACTCTGTAAAGCTGTGACGATAAAAATAGTTTTAGATTTTACACAGGGCTCACTCCTGAATATAACTGTAACGCTTTTTGAACATATCGCTAAGCAGTTATGTCTCTAACTAATGACAGCTGTAGAAAAATACCACGAATGGAAAGCAAACAGAATCTAAAAATTTATTTTTTTTTAATTTTAAAACATAAATATTTGTTTTCCTATAAATAATTAAAAAAAAGTATTTTGAAATTTGTTTAAAAATTTTTTTTTATTGCTTTAAATATATTGTATTTCATCTGTTTAGCAGTTTATAGCAAAAATATTATTTTTTTTATAAATAAGGAAATTCTGTGAAAACCCTCATCTTAAAAGAAAACTCAGAACACCTTCGTGTTAACGATAATCTTACATATTTTCGAATTTCCGCAGGCTTGAAAATAGTTTTAGACCTATGGTTTCTAGATCAAAGTTGCTTAGAATTCTTTGTGGAATTATTAAACACCAACCTGTGTAAAATTACGATTTTTAATATTTTTTGACGTCCATAAAAATTAACCCACCCTACTGTACATACATACATACATATGCATATTATAGATTAAAATCCGAATTATAATAATGTTTAATAAAACATTCATTAGTATAGAATAGCACAGTAAGTGCTAAGAAAAGCTTTAAAAGCTAAACTTAAATATATACAAGCTTGTGGAACTTAATTCTTTAAAAGAAAACCTTTTGACTTTAATTAACAGCAGTGTTGTCATATCTTTTGAGATATCTGTTGAGATACAAAGTTTTTTATAAAAAAAAGTTTTGTTGACAACCTTAGTAGCTTACATAAGTTCAGTTATTTGTTTAAATTAAAATAATAATGTATTTTTAAAAGCTTTGCTAAGATAACTTTATTAGTTAATATTTCTTACTTAAGTCAATGATATTTATCTTTAGGTTTAATTTCTCAAAAATTATCTTTAGCTGATGAAATGAATTTTTGACCTTTTTAAAAGGTTTGATTTCGCCAATCCTTTTCTTAAATGTGTAGAGGATTGAGCACCGATTAATGTAAGGAAAGGTAACAAAAAAAGTATTTTGCAATTGTGTGGTTTTGTGCTAAATTTAGTTGATTTGTATTATATTCAATAAACTTTATTTTAATTTTGCGTAAAGTCATCCATTGGAGAAACAGAATATTGGAAAGTTTCGGAAGGATATATTCGAAGTAAGACGTTTTGATCCGAAGAAAACTATTTCTATTTCCTTCCTTAAATAAATAGAACTAAAAAATATGGATTTTTAGAGTGTTTTTAAATGATTTGTAGTTTTTTTTCAGAAATTAAAAGATTTTCGAAAATACAATATGCACAACAGTAATAAAAAATAAAAATATTGATTATATTAAACATTTTTTTTTATTCTCTAACAAAAAAAAAACTTTCAGAAAAACATTTATTATAATCGGTTGCCTCACAATAAAATAAGCTGTAATTAAAAGTGTTTATGAACAGTCGAAGTAGTGCAGAAAAGTTAATTACATTTCTTTTTTGCTTCTTCGGAAGCAATATTTTCTTACAAAAAATGAAGAGTATAAAAAACGTTTTTCTTATTACAAAATTTATTCATTCATTTCTTTATGTTAATTACATATGTATGAGCAATAATGATTGAGTGGATAAAAATGATTGTGTACTCAACAAACATAATTACAAATGTCTCTGGCTTTAAATTTGGTTTATTCTCTCTCCTTTTTATTTTTTTATTTTGTGTGGTTATGAGTGTTTTAATGGAGAATAAAGATGGATATGTGGTTCCAAGCATTGCCAGACTTGACTCGTTTTTTTAACTTATCATTAAAAATGTTAATATAGTAAAGTGTCCAAAACGAAGGGAAAAAATGCTAACTTAGGTTCTTTAGGCTTCTTTGTATTGCGCTCACGAAGGCTTTAGTTTTTATGCAATATCATCAATAAATAATTAATTTGTATTAGAGTATTAAAACTGGATACAAATACATATATATTTTTGGATACATGATCAACCATAACTTGATGCCATGGAGAGGTTCATACCTCTAGTGGGAGGGCCATCTTGGCAACACCATCAGCCAGAAGTCTTCGGTGTGTATGTGATCAGGGAGTAGTTACATTTACTTCGTACCCCTTTATTACTTTTTTTTATACAGCTGGTATGAATTTCATTATTGGGTGCGTGCGTGACCAGAGAGCTGACAAGAACCAATCCCCCATCCGGCGAGCTTCAGCCGTGCTTACGCGGGCATACTAGCGCTGCCGGCACTCTGGCCACACTAGCCGTTTATACCGTTCAAAATCCTTTTTCCTGAAAAAAATACAGCTCTATGCTCTTTACAGGAGTAAAAGGTACATATATATATATATATAATTCTCAAAAAGAAAAAAAATTAAAAGTTTTTTTTTTCTTTTAATAAACCATTAATATTAAGCTTATTGATACGGGTTTTTTAAAATCATAAAGTGACTTTAAATTATTCAAAGAAATGTCAATTAAGAAGTTCTTAATGGCTTGAAATAGTGATTCCTTATCGTCGAAATGTCTATCCCAAACATTTTCAATTACATGTACATGATGCCAGGAGCATTATCTTGTTGCAGAATCCATTGAATCGGTTCATCCGGAAAGCTGATTGTAACAAATTCAAAGCACCTCAGATCATAGCTCCCAGCTCTCTGTTGTGATGGTGATTAAAAAACAGTTTCTCTTTTTGCGCATCGTAAAAATAATAATAATAGTAGCCATTTGGGCCATCCAAATTAAAATTATTTTCGTCTTTAAAAACCACGGTACGCCAGTCATTAAAATGACCTCTTGAATGTCCCATGTCATATGCTCTCTACTAAACTTTCTTTGCGTACATTATTAACCGGCGGTTTTTTTCTGATTTTTTAATACTTGCCTAGATACTTTGAAATTTGCTTAGACAAAGAGGAAAATGAATACGGAAGGCCTTTTTCTTTGTGAAAAATTTTCACGTTAATTTAGGTTAAAGACTCACAGCTTTGAAAAAAATTTTTTTGAGGGTGTAGCGTCCCATTTTGCAAATGTCAACCCCTAACATTAACATTCTGTCAATTAATAAATGTCACGTTAGTTTTTCATTTCAATTCGATTCGTTTTCAAAATCAATTTTCATCGCATGCCTGAATAAGTTTTAAACTGTTTTTGCATACACTAAATTACTATTTCTTTGTCTGTGTCAAATTGAATATGTTCAGGTAAATAAGACCTATGTCTTTATATGTACGCTATCAAAACCGAATCAATTTGAAATAGAAAATTTAATTATAATAATTTTTGTTTCTTTGTATAAAATTAAAGAAAACACCTAAAACTTGTTTTTTATTTTTACATTTTTTTACGTTTTTGAAAATTTGACTTATGTTGTTTTGCCAAAAGCCCACATATATAAGCCTTGATTACCACTTTTGTAATAAAACCTTTTAAGAATCTATAGCCGACTCATTAATATTTTTCTTACCTGCTAGTTTTTGGTGATAATTTTTATCCAGAAAATACCTATATGTACCGAGCTTAAACCTCATTTTGTTTTTGCATGTAGGTCCTATAACTGTTTTATGAATGCATACGTTTACATGTTTCGAACATTATGATGCATAAATATTTGTGGGCCAATATTACTCATTTAATATAGCAAATATTTTTGATTTAAAAGCATATTTTTGGTAAATCAATAGCTATGAAAGAACCTCAGGGAAAGTTATTGAATCACATTTTTAAATTTCGCATCATCCTTTAAAGTATTTTATATATTTAAATTCGAAAAATCTATCCTTTTATTACAGCTGTAAAAACTCGGCATTAAAATTATTGTTAGTACCTATTTTACACAACCTTAAAACAGTAAATTTCATTTTTTTTTCTGCAATTTCATTACGTTGTCTTGAAATTTTATAAATAAATGCGTGTCTTGAGGAATATAGAGACCGCAACTCTTTTAAAAAAAAATTATATGGCAGCCCTAATGTGCCTCACTTGATATGAGTTTTTAAAATCTGTTTTATTTGTTACTTTTGGGGATTATAAAGGGGATCAACAGCAAATGCCGCTCTTTACCTAAAACACACACACGCACGCATTCCAATACGCACTCATACAAACATAATTTTTGCATTTATTTGATGAGTAAGTATGGCTGGCGGTTGTGTCCCATATATAACTGTTTTTTCATTTGAACTGTAGTGGCGAATAGAACTAAACTCGATCGGCGTCGTAAAATAAAAATTTTTTAAAATGTTAGTTTGACAGTTTCAAATCCCTTTTGTTGCAATTTTTTGACGTTGCATTTATGTTACGATCAGGTTATCCTACATACATACAAATGTTATCGATATGCATTAATAATAATTCAGATACATACCTACATACATATGTTTTTATTTTTTCACAGTGTGAAATTAGTGCGAGAGGGAGAGAACAGTTAATTTTGTGATTAAACTTTAATCGAATTTTGTTTGTACATGTGTATATAAAACGTTTCTCGTGCGGAAAAAAATTTAATTCCATAATATTGCTGAGTAATCTGTTTCTCTATTTTTTATTTATTTACATATAAAGACAATTGAATCCGCCTGTACATATGTGTACACGAAAAATAAAATCTAGTTTTGTAACAAAAATAAAAACTAACAAAACATAACAAAAAATAGTAAAGAGCAATGAAAATTTCATTAAAGCAACTAATTAAATATCTTGTTTTTCAAATCGGAAAAGAAAATGCTTAAATATATTAAAGTACGTGTGAAAATAATTTTAAAATATTTATTTAATTCTCAACAATAAGTGTGTGAGTGTGTCACCCTTTGATGAAATACCAACAAAAACAACAGCAACAAAATAAAAATGTCACTTTAATAAATTACATGGAAATTGAAATAATTCGTTTTTTTTTACTCATCTCTATATTTCGTCCGCCTGGTACCGAGTGTTACATACTCAACATAATAATCATAAAACAGCAACAAACACGCATAAGTTTTCTTTATTTTGTGCTCTCTCACACCCTCTTTTTTTACACGAAAACTGGAAATAATAATAATGAAAATGATTATGTTTATACAGTTATTTGAAATAATGCCTTCACTATTATTACAAAGTAGCCGGTTTCCAACAACAAAAAATAAAAATTAAAATTTCTTAACCAGTTGTATTCTACAAATTTGTTACTTGATGTCGTCGTTGTGCTATTGTGTTTATAAAGATTTAACAAAAATACATACAAAATGGAGATTAATATATCAGTTATACTCCAAGTGCTACAGATAACAACATGAAACAAAAAGTTTAAAGTTGCCTTTAACTAAAAGTTGTATTCGATACCCTTGTTCGTTTAGTGAAAACTTAAGACATTATCAATATTTGCATATAAAATAAGCAAAAAAAAAAAAAAAAATGGAAACAAAGTTTATTCATAATTATATGTGCATTATATAAGTTTATCTTAAAAGTTTATTTAAAAAAGTTTTTTATTACATAGCACATACATACCTATTTATAATTATAAAAAAAAACACACTCACATTTACAAAAGATTAAGGGATAGAGCAGCGCTTAAAAGTGTAGGATAGTGGGACATCATATGCTTGCTAGGAGTGTTTAAGGTAAGAAAATATATTTACTTTTCTTGTTTTCATATGAAAAACAGAACTTATAAGAAAATAATTCCTGCCTGTTATAAATATGATATATATATTTTTAATTTACAATTTAAAAAAAAAACATTTTTAACATAATTATTTTAATTACAATTCATGTTCTTTGGTTATACAAAAGCTGGTAGCATAAATGGTGAGTCATAGCATCGTCTATTGAAGATAAGTAAAATTCAACAATCCCCTCTATTTTTTATCTACATTTTTCACACAAAAATATTGTTTTAGCCCTTAGATAACGACTTACAGACGATTTGTTACATATTTTGCTTACGTAATAAAGGGTATAGGTATATAGATTCGGCATAGCCTAGTATACCTATTTTCCATTAGTAATTATATAAAATATTTGGGCCTTTGGACTAGCTAAGGACATACATACCTACGTATCTCTATTTTTAATACAAATTTTAAACTATTTTAAAATGTTGAAATGCAAATGCAAATGCAAAATAAATATCGATATTTTTATCAATATCAGTTTATTCGATAAAGACTGCGACATTAGATTATGGTTATGAAATCATCATACATTTTTATTTTTTATGATTAACCGTAACATATTTATAGTTTGGACAAATATATAATGATTCTTGCCATCATATATATGATCGTGGTATTGACGTAAAATATGACCACAACCATATTATGATTATGACAATCATATAACGATTGTAATAATCATAGAATTTTAAAATTGTCTGTGATCATATTACCGTGACCATATTCATTCATGTTTTTTCTTTGCGTGTATGTTATTCCCAATTTGTTTACAACTTTAATAATATTAAAGCGACTAAAATAACCTAATTTTTCCGCGCTCTTTTTGCTCATAAACATTAAATATGACGAATCCCACATTTCTCCATGCGGGCAATGTGTTTAAAAGTGGTTATTAAGTTACATATCGTCACCTTAAATCCAAAAGGCCGTAAGTATACTTTTTACTTTTTTACAGGAGAAGCGAAAAACTTATAAACTTAAGACCATTTATTTGTAAGGTGGCTTTTGGATTTCATTAATAAAATCGGTATTTTTGAACATATGTATACATATAAGTAAAATTTTAAGGAAAGATGTATTTTGGTTAATTACATCATAATCAATTAAAAAGTCTATATTGCATTTTTTGGTTGTACGCCCTTTTGGATTTCAAATGACGATATGTACATATGTATGTGTACATATCTGAGTTTATTGGGCGCATCACATAAAACGTTGGACTCTATTTGCCGCTGAAAGTATAATCTTGTTAACTTTTAATTTGTTTTTGAACTGTTTTAAAACTTTTTTTGTGTATCTGCTAACAAAATTTACATTTAAATCCAAACATATGCAAAGCAATTTATACATATATATATAATATAATACACAAATGTATTTGGGTCGTTCAATCGCCCATTTTCAATCCGAAGTCACTGTAACCACCATTGTCAAAACGACAGTTTATGTCAAATACGGAATCGTTATCCCGCTTTGTGTAATGACACATGTGTATTTTACACCGTCTGCAAAGTTTATTTGCTTTCATTGTTGTTGGTTTTTATTGTTGTTAATAAAATTACACACAACAATGACAATTCAAATATTTACACTGTATTATTTCTGGTAGACATACAATTTCTTTATGGCGTTTTTTGTGTTATTTTTAGTTTTCTTTCTTTTTATACCCTTCACCTAAGGTAATAAGGGTATATATAAGTTTGTCATTCCGTTTGTAATTTCTACAATATTCATTTGCGACCCCATAAAGTATATATATTCTGAATCCTTATAGATAGGGAAGTCGATTGAGCCATGTCCGTCTGTCTGTCTGTCTGTCTGTCCGTCTGTTGAAATCTCAGCACTCCGATGTCGTACGGACGCGCTAGTAATATCAAACAATCAGAAATTCTCCTGAGATATTTGCTGTTGAAAACCAGTAAAATCGCTTTATAACTGACCGAGATATAAGCCAAAAACGACGATTACCGTCTACTGAAATCAAGTTTTCTCAGCCCCCCGATGTTGTACGGGCGCGTTATTGGTATCAAACAATCAGAAATTAGACATGCCTTTTGAGAAATAAAAAATAAAAAGTTTTTTTTTTAGATATCGGCAAAAAAAAATAGTAAATACACGTAGTGAAGGGTATATAAGATTTGGCACAGCCAAATATAGCACTCTTACTTGTTTTGTTTTTGTTTGTTTGTTTATTTTAATTTTTATTTAACTTTCATTTATTTGCAATTATTAGCAAACATTTTTGTTTGTTACATTTTTGTATCCATTGCATTATCATCTGCCCACTTCTGTGTGACTGAATGCATCATCACCGTCGGTCGTCATTACTATTTTATTTCTTTCTACCTTTATTCATTTAATTTGCAATAAAAGTTCGTCAACTCGGTGTTGATGAGAATAAAAAATAAAAGTGACTGAATTAGTGAGAAAGGCAGTAGCAGTGGTTCATTACGATTGTCAGTTATTTCTGGTCAGTGTAGTATTTTATTTATTTATCTTTATTTTTATACCCTTCACACACACACATGTGTTA
>NDXZ01010522.1:0-10589 GCA_003055125.1 Paykullia maculata
ACTTACAAAAATTCTCTCCGAATTGGCATCACCTTATATAATTCAGACATAAAACAAAATTAGAATAAATAAAAAAGAACAAGTGAATAAAAAAGATAAAAAAGGCTGAACAACTTCAGATTGTTCATACAGCTGAGCTATTCAATCGAACAAGTTTGTTCATGAACAACCCAACTCTACTAATTTCTTTACAATAATAATCACTAAGAGCCTTAAGTTATGGCGAAAACAATTTCGTTCTATAAAAAATTAATAATAAACTTTATAAACAAAATGAAATTAATACATCTCTATATTTGACAAAGCCATACAAACCATTATTTGCAGTTTTGGAAAATTACATTCTTTTCGATACAAAATATCCGCAACTAAATTTCATCACTTAAAAGTTCTACAAATTTCCATTTTAATTTGTTTAAATAAACTATTAAATTTTCAATTTGTTTAATCCATAATATGCAAAATTAAATCAATTAAATTTGTATTTGTTTATACGTGCGTCTAAATGGAAATTATGTATTTAAATTTAAATAGTACGTGACACGATATGCGTAGTTATGAATATAAAACTTTTAACACTCAAAAGCATGCAAGTGGGAAATGATGATGAATGATATTCAGGGAATAGAAAATGTAATATAAATTGTCTAAAAACGAAATTTATTTTTAATTATGCAAAATGTAGATAATTTTAAAAATTGAAAAAAATTAAAATTTTAAACCTTTTTTTCGAAGAAAAATATCAGTCAAAAAACAGAATTGTTAAAAAATCAAACAATAATAAATTTAACAAATTGTAGTTTTGGATTAATTTTCTACTTAAAGATATGCGTAAGTCTTTAATCACTGTCAGTCAAATCGGCCCATATACATACATATGTATGTACATACAACTTCAAAAGTATTGTGGTGTGATTCTGAGTTATTTATGTTTGTTTATGTATGCGTAAGTACCCGCATATGTTGGCGTGCAAAGATACATACATCCTGACATAAATCACTATGTCAATCAATAATAAATGGTTTTTGTATATATATGTAAATATGAATGTAAGTGTATTATTAATACCTCCTGCCGCACAGTGGCGATATTAGTAGCCAAATTATTTAAAAACAATTTAAAAAAAAAATTTCAGTAAATTCAAAACTGGATATAAATTATTTTTGTTTTTAATTACTTTTGTTTAGAATGTAAAAAAAAAAACTTCAAAAACTAAAAGCTTTGTTTTTGAAGTTTTTTTTATATTATTTAAAAATATTTCCTTAATTATATAATTGTCATATTTTTTTATTATTTGTTGAACTTATTAATCTATAAATTTATAAATATATTTCTGAAATTGTGATAAATTGAGAATGTTATTTGTTTTAAAAATTTCCCATATGATATCAGCCAAGTGGAATGCATTTTTGAAACCAGCTACGATTTCATCGTCAGCACTCTTTTTTTCATCGGCACTACAGTTATTGAGTGTAAATTTTGTCTATTTAAACTACAATTTTATAGAAATAGCAACTGGAACTTGCTTTACATATTTAATAATGTTAAGGTGAAACAGAACCAAATTTACAAGCAACCAAATTATCTTTTCTCTTTCCAGTTGCTATTTCTATAAATTTGTAGTTTAAACAGATGAAATTATCAATACATTTCCCCTTGATTATTACAGTAGACATTTTCAACATAAAGAAAATGAATGAAGCATTTCATATAACAATTTTATAAATAGAAACTTTACTAAATATTAAAAAATTTGAAGCAAATCAAAAAGAAAAAAATTCTTAAAAAAAAAATTTTTTTTTCAGAAAAAAAACTTAATTGAAAATTTTTCCTTTTAAAAAAATAAAATTATTAATACTTTTCTTTTTTAAGGAAATTATTTTTAAACAGTTAATGTTAAAAGACCTTTTCGTCACAGAAAATTCAAACGCACTATTTAATGTTTTAAAAATTTTACAAGAGATGCCTAAAAGTGCTACCAAGTTATTCAATAAATTTAACGTTTGAAACAAATCGTCGTAGACGAGCAGTGTTAGTTACGGCTTTTTTTTTTGGTTATATTAATAAAATCGTTGTCCATTGTATTTTGACTTAACAAACCAGAACCAATAAAGAAGTCAATTTTGAATTTTTTGTTAAACAGGGCGTTTTGTATTTTCCGTGACGATTTGTAAAAAACGATTGCCAAACATGAACATGAAAATTAAAAATAGTCGAATAATATTTTTATAATTTTTTTTGATAAGAAAATATATTGAAATATTATCTCTAAGAACAAAATTTATTAAGAATTTTCCCTTAAAAAAATGTTTTTTAATTTTCTACAAAGAAAGAAAAAATCTTAAGTGAAATTTTTTCCAAAATTTATTTTAAAAAATTAGAACTCGTTAAAATATGTTTTTAAAACATTCCACTTTATTAAAAGTTTTTTTTTAAACTAATTTATACATTTTATTTTTATTTTTTTAGTATAAGTTTGGCAATAATATTGTTTAGTTTTAAAAGGTCCTTAACAAAATGACATAAGATTTACATTAAGCCCACTTTGTAAGTCCTTGTTGTTACCTTTTCTTATCTATTTTTTTAATCGTGCACTTTTAGCCTACATTATTTGAATAAAATAAACATTTCCCCTAAATCATGTCTGAAATCAGAAAGGTCTCTAAGAAAGAAAAAAAAACAAACTCTCCAAATAAAAACCGAATTTTGATTTGAAACTTTTTAACCCTTTGGTGGCATATGGTATTTAAATTCTAAGCAGTTTTTTTTTGCAGCACTGATGAATATTGGATGCCTTAAGGTTTGTTTAAACTTTGTTTCTACTCCTTTTTTTTAAATTTCAATATAAATATTAATAGTCTTCCTTTACGGCTGCTGGGGAATGCGTGCGTGTGTGTGTGTGTGAATTTTTTCTTGCTGACTTTTAACCTTAAAAAAATTTACATATTTTTTCGATTTTGATTAAATAAATGACTCCTTTAATTTAACAGACATTTACCAATTGTGAATCGAAAACTTTTCTCATTGATATGCACAAGTAAACTATTTGTTTATTTAAATATTGTACAATAAATTTAGATTAAATATATTCATACTTAAATCGAAATGTATTGGTTTTGTGTCTTTTGCTGATTTAAAAAGAAAACCCCCCCCGCAAAAAAAAAGAAAACAAATAAAAAAATTAAAAAACCAAAAAATGTTTGGTTTGTAATTTTTAAAAATTTTTTTGTTTGGTGATTTGAACTTTAATGTTTCAGGACAAACCAGTAATAAATATCAAGGACTTTTGCAGGAGAGATGTACGCATGACTGAAGTATAAGTCACGCAGTTTAATTTAAAGGCGGAAAACAGATATTTCTTAAGGAAAAATATCTTAAAGAAATAATCAATCCTGATATAAAAAAACTGTTTCAAAATGTTTAATGATTTATAAATTTTGTTCGTGATCGTACGTAGCGGTGAATTAAAAATCACGCACGATTTCACTTCTTATTTTTATTATAGACTAACTGTATATCTATGTAAGTATTTTCAAAAAGATACCGCAAAAACTGCAATATTATCAATAAACAATTGTCTAGAGTTTGTAGAAATGTGTTTGTGGTTGAATATAAAATTTTATTTTTAACATCTAAATACAATAATGTGGAAAAACAGCGCTACGAAACGAGTACAAATACAAACTTTAACTTTCACGAATTTTGTATGTCTGAGTAAAAACTATTAAAGACGTTTAACAAAAAAATTATATTATTTTTTTAAAGCTTTGACTTTAGATTTACAGAAATTTTCTTATATGGACGGTAGCATCAACTATGGTAAGTTGTATCTTGAGTTTAATATTTTAAACAATTGTTTGACGTTTAGGTGAATTTTTCGGATAAAACTTTTTATGGAAGCTCTAACGACTCCCATTATAGCCCAATCATCGCACAGTTTGGTAAAAATTTATGTTTTTATAAAAAAGTTTGGTTCAATAATTTTTACAGCTTTGGGGGGGCGTTTATTGCGATGGTTTAGTGGTGGTTTAATATGAGCTTCTGGCCATTTCCATAAACCTTGTTCCTGTTAAATTTAATTCAAATGTTAATTGTAAATAGTCAAATATACGAAGGGCGTGCTGAGAGGACATCGAAACGATGGAGAATTTCGATGTCACTGCCCTGATTTTGTACAGGTTTTATGTCAGATACGATACCAGACATGGCTGTCTTAGGAGGTGCAGAATAGGAAGCGCTAAGGAAATTCATTCGTATCACCGAATTTCTTGTGAGCAGTGCGGATTTCTCGATTTTTTTCCTTATTGGCTCCTTTTCTTTCTCTTTTCTTTTTTTCCCATCGCAAGAAACGCACAACAAGCCAATTGCAGGGTTAAGTGTATGTCTTACAGGACATGAGAGCTTTCGAGGCTCTTTCTATAGACCAGTTAAATATGTTTAAGTCAAGTTCCTAGGATATTTGTATGGGGGCTACTTATAATCACAATCAATAGGATACGTCCTTGGGCCAAAAAAATTCTGTTTTATCTTTACTTCAATTTCAAATTTATTATTACCTTTACTTCAATCACGAGTCTTAAATAAACAAGCATTGAAAACCCGGTTTTCAAATTTTTTAACAATTAACTGTTCTAGCAAGCCTCTTTCGAATAAGGTTTTATGCAAAACAGAACCGATTAGAGGACTTTATGAAAAACGAAAGCAGTTAAACAGTTTTCATTAAAAAAAAAGTATAAAAGAGTTTTCACCGCATTCGGTAAATTTCTCATACATTATAAACTAACAAAAGAAAATGTTTCAGGAGTAACAAATACCGAATAAAGTTATAGCTACCAAAAAGCATTACAAATGAGTTTAATAATATATGAACAAACAAATATTTCAATATTCTATATGTAACGAAATAATTTTATTTGATGACTTATAACCTTCACGTGATGTAACAAAGTTTTCTCATCTTTTCAAGTAATAACTAAAACTAATTAATTAACGAAATATTAAGCCCTAAAATATGCTAACATTTTCTCCCTCTATGTATGTTTGCGTGTATAAAAACAAACCGTTCTTTAAGCAAAACTAAAGAATTCAAAACTTAAATATTATTCTCAATAGAGTGATATTACCATAATGAAAGTTGAGGTTGTGCTCACTTGAACACATGTGAGTGGGTTTAAATGTTAATGAGAATTTGTATCCACGAACACATACACACTTAAACATTCAGTATGTCGATACTAAAATATTAATACACACACACACACATGCATAGATTTTTATGATTATGTAAACAGTAAATAGAAATAGTAATGAGTGGGTTGTTCTTGCACTTGTATCAATTCAAGTTTTATATTTATTTACATATTATGTGAATTTCTATGTAAATATATAAATAATATGGAATTGCAAATATGTAAACATTCATAGATAAATAAATATAAATAGATTTTTTTTTTGTGCAAATGGATAAGTATTTGTGTATTCATGTATACACTAGCAGAGCCCTAGTGAGCTTCGCTAATCTTAAGTAAGAAAATTAAACCTTTTAGTTTCTTAAATATGTTGATTAATATTGGTTTTATATTTAAGTGTAGCACTAACTATTCATTAAAATCCCCTTTTTTAATTTCAATATTAGAGATTTTTTTTTGTTATTATTTTTGGGACGAAAAGTATCGCATAGAAAGTAAATATTATAGTTCTATATTATTAACAAGGTATCAAGCCCAATCCTTTAGTCTGAGTTAAATCCTAACTGAACTTTAATACTTAAATTAGTAAAAATACTTTTAATAAATTTTGTAATCAAAAGGGTCCTTTTTTCTAACCAGCCCAGCTGTTTAACGACTACCTCCATTAACAACAAAGTGACTCAAGCTTTATGTGATGGTTTTCATTATTACCGTTTGCCTGATTAATTTTAATTAATAGTTACCTTAAGTAAGAGGTGCCCCTTTTTTTCTTACTTCTCGAAAACTTAACATAAGACAACATATATTGCTTTAAATGGAAAGTGCTACGTATCCCATTCAATACATTAATCAATTTAAATACACCCTTTATAAATACCCAACATAATGTTTAAAATTTGACACGGTTTCGTTTTATACAAATATATTTACTGAAATTTACATATGAAATTATATTACAATAATTGCTATTTCATCAAAAAAAAAATAATTTCGTGGGAAACACAAAAGTTGCATGATTAAAAGAATTTTTTAAACAATTAAAAAATAATAAAATATTAACGTAATTTACTTTAAAAATAAAAGTTAATATATTTGTTGAAAATGTCATTAATTTAACTACATATTTATGCAGCCAGTTTGCATGTTGAATGCAAAAATGTTAGAAAAAGAAGGGTTTAATTAGGTCCTTTTGACATTTTAAAAATAAATAAAATAAATTTTAATCAAAATTATGTATCGTGGTAGCTGTCGACGAAACTGGCCAGATAAGAAAAGTTTAAATATGATATTATGAATAATCCTTCTAATGACAGTTCATTTTCATATTTGTAAAATTTTCTGATATAACAAGTTCAATTTGTCTCTTTATGATGCTAGACACTGCTTTTAAGAATAACAAGCTATCACACTGGGTCCTATACACAACCAACCAACCAATACAATGACTATTGTAAAAAGCTGCTACAATTCTTCTTTTAATCCATCTAGGATAAGCCTTGTATCCATTACTTCAACAGGTCTAAGGACTGAACTACATTCTTTAGGCAATGCAAAGCGATAAGCAATTTCTTATATAAAGACCTAAGTAAACTGGTTTAAAGAGCTGCTGCTAACGAAACCTACCCTGACCTACATAATACCTTAAAAACAGATACAAAAAATATTATTCAAGTATTTTCAACTCATGTTTTGTAAATGTTTTGTAAAGAAATATATTAAAATTTCTATATTAATATTAAATTTGAAACGAAAAATTGATATTTTCCTCTGCTAAAATAAAATATGTTGAAAACTATTTATCAACAAAAACATGTCAGTTGTCACCATAACATATGCATTTGGAAAGTACAGGTCATGTAGCAAATGTCGGTTCATGATAACGATAAAATTACGTCAGAGTCACATGCGCATGTTGCTTTTTACATTTCGTGTACAATAGACTTAAGGAATTAATATGATTATATTTAGTTGATAGAGGGCGTATGTACAATATTTATTACAAAACCAAATATTATTAATACGCCAACGAATATCAAACTTCCCAGTAAAAACTGTATAAGGGCTTGCTCTTACTTAATAACATACTTTTCAATGAGTATAACATACCGTCTGCATTACTTAGGAGTAGTTTTCTAATAACAAGTTAATATTGTGAAATCTAATATTTTACTCATGAGATATTTAAAAAGATATAAAATCTGCATACATTTTGGCTGAAAAAATGTTAGGAGCCAATTAATTTAGTTCTTATGATTCTCATTTGGGTTAACATACTTTAAGTATAAGTAATTATATTTTCGACGGATGTGTGATGAATTTCATAACGGGTTTCAAACCGACTCAAAGGTTTTTTCTAGGTGTTTCTGTAAAACGTAACGTACAGAAGTAGCAAACCTCAGTTTAGTTCTAAGGAAGCCGAACATAATACATTAGTGATAATGAGTTCTGTAAGCCCATACAATAAATTGGATATTTGACTTATTAAGAGCAAGTGGTTATATAATATTTTAAAAGTATTGACTCATATAGTTCCTGATTTATAATCTAAAGAGCTGCTTTAATTGTTGATAGTAAGTAGTTACTTAATGACATTAAAGTAATAACTTTACAAAACACCTATTTGTAAGCGAGGGTGGTAATGACTTATTTAAGTCCCTATTTGTAAGAGGGCGAGGTAAGTACTTGCCTCCAATGACATCGCCGTGTTAAAGTAATGGGTTCAAATGCCAAAAGGTAGGTAGTGCAACTTCACTATTTTTATATTGCAAAGCAATGCAAGTTTTTGCCGGGCTTGTGGTACTTTTAGGCCGAAATTCACAGTGATTAATCAACTATTTGTAAACTAAAACGATTACCATTGTTTAACTAGTACGGGCTTTTGGTGTCTTAACTGAGAGCTGTGAATAAAATAGTATTGGCTAAGCCATTGCCATTGGTTAACTAATGAGAGTGAATTTGGCCATTATCGAATATTTTCTATAAATATTATTTGCAAAATCCATTTGTCCATCCATTTTTTATATATAACATACGAAAGTTAGGTAACAAAGAAAAAAAACTTAAGTTTATTTTAGGTAAATGCAAATTTTGAATTTTGTAAAAAAAGAAATTGTGCTTCCTTTTATTTTTAATTTAATTTAAGGACTCTTTATATAAAAAACAAACAAAAAATCCAAAAATTTGTTTATAAATGAAATTTTGAAATTAAGTTATACTGATAGTTTTCCATTAGCAGCAACGTCATAAAAAAAAATATAAATTAAAAAAAAAATATTTTAAAAATAACTTTCTCTTGACATACATTAAAGTTGACCAATTTAAGTGGAAAACCACATGTGTAAAGGGTTTAAAAAAAATTACCTTTTGTTTTAACGATTAAATCGTTTTACATACAGATTGCATTTATATAATTAAAGCAATAATTATTATTTGTTTCATTTCTCTAGTACTAATAGTTCATTTATTAAACTCTTAGCAAATAAAATTGCAAAAATCCATGCTGAGTTTAAATAATAAAAAAAAGTTAATAAAAACCATTTGTGTCCATTATGGAAAATAATCGTTTGCAAAACCAATTTATTATAAAAGCTTCAATTAAATTTTATAAAAACATAAAAAAAAGAACATATAACACAAGAAGGAACATAGTTAATTGTTAATCCAATTAAATGGATTTTAATCAACGAAACATAATAAAGCAGAACCATTAATTTAACATCTTTCGTTTATTAGATGCATTAGGTTGTTTCATAAAATTATTAATTGTTTTATTATGTCTTATTTGTTAATTTAATATTAACTAATTGGTTGCCTTGGAGAACCAGTGAATAGTGCTCTTCTAGCTTGTCGGCCTGGGGGCTAAAGATTTGATTCTGATGCCCATTTATGTTACACTATTAAGGGCAGTGTTTTCTGTTGATTTCCTTAGAAAATTATGTTCAAGTTTCATTTGTTTTTTTATGGTTATAATTAAATATTATAATAACAATTTATTTGTGTATGCTAAAGCAGATTCAACTTGTAATAATATATTGTACAGCATCACATAATTTACAAAAGAAAAAAAGAAATTGACTTTAGATTTTTTAATATTTTCCTCTTAAACAAATTTCTCATAAATTTGTGTTCCAAAGTTAATAATTATTTTAAAATATATATATTTGTATATTATTATATTTTTAATGTTTTGAACTATTAAATTATTTTCTATCCTTGATAAAGCCCTAAGTACAAGGGGACGTATAATCATTTTGAATTGTTTGAAAAAAATCATACGCAGCGTAGTTAAATGACTCATTTAATGTTTTCTAACCGTTGTTTTAATTATTCTATAATGGCAATAAATAACGATTGGGAATTTAGGAAAAGATTTATTAAATTAAGTTTTCTAAATAATTTCTAAATGTAATGTTAGTGAAAGTGACAATTTCATTAGCAATTTTCAAAATTTGCATACAAATGCGACATGCAGCCGCCGGTACGTCATTTTGTCGTCACCACGTTTAAATTCAAATTTTAATTGTTACAACAGCTGCAGCTTTATAGCCACGCACAGAAAAGAGCCATTTTTTTTAAATGGATTATTAAACATCAACAAGCAAATATTGAGTTTGTTTAAAAACAAATACACAAACAACGTGTCAGCCAGCATCAAAGTTCATACTTCCTAACAATCAGTCTGTTTAAGTGGTGACTGTTACTGATTTTCTATATTCCTAACGCATTATGTTGACAATGTTAACAACACGTGGTTTAATTAGAAACATTTATGCAAAATCCTAATTAGAAAAAATCAATAACCAAGAGGCCATATTAGAGATAATTTTTCGAAGTTATACCTTCACTTAGAAACTGTTCTTTCTGTTTAATTAATATTTTTTGCAATATTAGGACACCCTTAAACAGGATTAAAATATGATTAAAGTATTTCTTTTCTAATTTAAAGGCTTTAAATTGATAACAATGTTTTATGTGACAGCTGATTTAAAGTTATCGGTTGTTTTCATAATCGTTTGGTTTGGCAAATTATGATAAATAAACACTCGCCGGAGCAACGTTTGCAAATTTTTTGAATTTACTAGAAAACATGCTTTTTTCACGTTATTTTTTTAACCGAAAAAATTGCTATTTTCACGTAAAAAATAATTTTTTTTCTTTAATTTTTTAATTTAACTCCGAAACTACTTAGCCGATTGAAAGATAATATATAAACAAATTAAAAACTACGTAAATTACATTTTGTCTACGTTTATTTTTGTAATATCAGACTAACCTTTTTTGAGTTATCATTATTTATGTGGAAAAACGTCTAAAAAAAATCTTGAATTTAACTTAAAAATTAAAAACTAGTAAGAGCGTTATATTCGGCTATACCGAATCTTATATACCCTTCACTACGT
>NDXZ01010533.1:6752-33021 GCA_003055125.1 Paykullia maculata
ATTTTGTCAAAAATAAATTTTTAAAAATAATAAATTAATCAAAGTTAAACCGGAAGTCTTTCTGAAAACAAACAATTAGTACTTCAATTTACCAAACTTTTAGTATAAGTAAGGCATTCAACGAAACTTATTTAAAAAAAAATTGATTTTAGGTTGCCGTACAGGAACAAATGAATATACGCGAAGGGAGGCCCTCCTCATTTGTAGGATCTAGAGATGTACGAGCACCCGCTGTCATAAATGATAGTTTTCTGCAGCAAGTTTTTTCTGCTGCTATGCCTGGAGGACGATCTGTGAGGAGTTCAACACCAGGTCCAATGCCGCGTAGTCTAACAGGCATACTAGGTTATATATTCAACATGGTATTCCAATATTGTTATACAACAATATCGAGCGTTTTGAGTGTTTTTCTGGGAAGAAGTGAAGAGAGAAGTAAGATATTAATACATATGTAACAATTAAATAAAACTACACTTTATATGTTGCTTGTTTTCATTTTTCAATAGTTGTCACAGATCCGCTAGGCGATGTAATGAGTTTTATACACTCATACAACGAACGTTATCCCGAACATCCCGTCTTTTATCAGGGCACATATGCACAGGCCTTAAATGATGCCAAGCAAGAGTTGCGTTTCTTGTTGGTCTATCTACACAAAGATCCGACAAAAAATTCCGATGTCGAAACGTTTTGTAGTCAAACGTTGGCCAATCGTTCGGTAATCGATTTTATAAATCGAAATACACTATTCTGGGGCTGTGATGTTTCATCTCCCGAAGGATATCGTGTCTCACATTCAATAAATACCAAATCATATCCCATTATGGTTTTGATAGCATTGAGAGCTAATCGTATGGTTATCATGGGTCGATTTGAGGGAGATTGTACTGCAGATGAATTAGTAAATCGTTTACAGACCGTTATCAACGCTAATGATGTTTGGTTAAGTCAGGCTAGAGCTGATCGTTTGGAACGTAATTTAACGCAGACCCTGCGTCAACAGCAAGATGAGGCCTATCGTCAAAGCTTAATGGCCGATGAAGAGAAGGAGCGCTTAAGACAATTAGAAAGAGAAAGGGAAAAAGAAGCAGAAGAAGCTTTAGAAAAGGAAAGACAAGCAGCAGAAAGGCGTAAAGAGGTGAGTTGCAATAGAATACTGAAATTTAAATAAGTGCCTAATTGTACTTTAACACTTTAGGAAATTACTCAACTTAAACTAAATATGGCTGAGCAAATACCATCTGAACCATCCACTGATGTTCCCAATGTCATAAGTGTAGTATTTAAACTGCCAAATGGTGCCCGCATTGAACGCAGATTCCTGCAATCGAATTCCTTAACAGTAAGAAAATTATCTAAATTTTTTTGAAAAATTTCTTATTGTTTTTTTTCTTCTCTGCTTACATCTTATTCAGGATGTTTCCAATTATTTATTCTGTCACCCTTCTTCACCGGATACATTTGAAATTACAACAAACTTTCCGAAACGTGTTATATATTCCAAATCAAATGATTACGATAGTGCTGACTCAACAAATACTAACCAAACTTTATTTGATGTAGGCTTAAAAAATCGTGAAGTATTGTTTGTAAATGATCTAGAAGCGTAATATATATTGTGTAATGATGTATCAATTAGAATTTATCTCCAAATTTTTTATTCTTTTACTGGTTTGCAACAATATGAACAAGAGCAGGTGAACAGAATATAATAACATGAAAACAATTACCTGTTACTTTTTACATCCGGTTACGGAAAATATTGTGTGCTTTTAAGCCATAATTCCTTTTGAAAAGTATAAAAAGAAATAAAACACTAGCGTTTTAACGCAATTGTGGTAAAATTCCTAATTTTGTTAATTTTTGATTTGTATTTATTTTTTTTCAATTCCTTTTTTTTTTTGTTCAATTTTGTTCTAAAAAAAAAGATCTGTTTATAATTTACATTTACCTAATTTCTAAAGTATAAGCACATTGCTGGAAAATGTAAAATAAAAAATAAACGAATAATAAAATACAATTTCTAGTAATTTAACAAATTGCAAATTTAAATAGTTTTATTTATTCAAATCATTTTTCTTTAAACACAAATGCTAAGAATGTATAAAATTGTTCAGGGGTTTAATAAAAACATTTATGATCGTGGCAACAATCAAACGTGATACGTCAATAATAAAGACTTTCATTCAGGTATGTGATCGAAATCAATTTCGAAAATGAACAAATAATGTAGGGCTGCTTTCATTTTTCATTTTTTGTTTGAATTTTCAATTGTTATTTGCTACTTCTTAAATTCGTTTGAAACTTGTAGCACCGATTCAAAACAATCGGTTTGAAAACGAACAATTATCAAAATTCTAATTTTCGCTATCGATTGCAATTGATTTTTTTTTAATGTATGAGTTTTAAATACTTTTGGGAAAGGAACTATAACTTTTATTAGAACTATTCAAAATGTTCAAATTCGACCGTTTTTGAATTAGAGAATAGCTTATAAACTCGGTTTGTTTTGAAATATATATATTTTATAGTTTTAAGTGCAAATTATTTTATTTCTAATATATCTTTTAAAAAAAAAATTAAATTGGGACTCTGCTTTCCTTTTAAACCAAATTTAATTTTGTGATATTCCTGTATCAATTATTAATAGTACTCATACGCCATCAAGGGTTTAACAAATTAAAGTCCCAACGGTCGGACACAAAAGTAGCAAATATGTATTTCCTATTTTGGTTTATTTTCCCATTTATATTATAAAAATGCGTAAAGTGTTCTTTTATGGATTAATGGTTGCCTCAGTTATTGCTTTTTATATACATAAATAATAATTCACAATTGTTTCATAACATTTTGTCATTAACTCAATAGACACAATTTTAGAATATTTTGATATTTTTATTAACTTGTAAAAAAAAAATTAATGAATACAGAAAACAAAGAAAAACCAATGCAAAAGAAATCTAAATGTAAATTAAATTATTGCTGTCCCGCCAAACAATGTAAGTGCTAAACTTTTTCCAATTTACTTTTACTCTGCTTGATTTGCGGATTTTATGTTAAACTTCTACAGATTACAGCATTGAGACCGAAAACCTGGTTAAAAGTTTAAAAATATTACCCAGATGTGTTATATACAAAAAAAGCTTAAAGATCCATAACATCTATGAATTCGTATTGAGTATCATAAATAATGGCCTGGTAAGTTAAATACATACATATATACTTCATATACATATTTAAAAATATACATACATACATACATGTATCTTTAGTAATTTCTCTAAATTATTTTTATTTGCTAAAAGTACAAACGTTGTTTAGTCTACTCTACGGATAGTCCTGACACAACCGTAACCGTTTATCCCCCAGCATTAACTGATAACTTTGTGCAACCCGATCATGGCTTACAAATTACTGTGCATATTAAACCGACGGTGAGATCAAACATTAATAGATGTCGTCACGTATTCATAAGCAGTCAACATCCGAATATAACATTTTCAATACCCATAATAATATTGAACAAAAATGATGGTGGTATATACATGCCATGCAACATAGTATTTCCATCAACAACAGTCGACAATTTTACTTATTATGAATTGATTTTATATAACAAGTCCGCAAAAAAAATTCAATTTAAAACTAGGTGGTATGTAAGCAAATTGATAAAGTTATTTGGATTAATTTTTATAATTATTAGCGTCAATCCAAATCTTGCCGTAGAAACCAAGTCATTGAATATATTGAAAAACGATTATGGTAAAATATTGCTGAAACTTTACTGCAAGAATACTAAAGTTTTAGCTGATGGTCTTAAAGTAAAATTAAGCACAGGTAAATGGATACGACATTTTATTTAAGAGTTTCCTAAAATTTACGCCAAATAAGAATAAAACTAGAGTGATTTACACCTAACATCACCATAGGTGAGAAGGCTATTATGCGTTTGTGCTGAAATTCTAAATCCCAACAGGATTGATCCACCTAATAACATAAGCAACGTTCGTAAGTCCGCATGCCCATTCGCAGTCAAAGCACAGGTTGCAATTTAATATTTATTTCAATTAAATATTGTATCCACTATTAATTTTGGTTGTAATCGGCCCATGTTTTTTTTAACGATGCAGTTAATTACACCTCATAAAATATTTTAAAATATATCTTGAGAAGGAATCTGAGAAAATTTTCTATATGTACTATATATTGAGAATTATAATAAAAAATTATTTTTCTGCGAGATGACCCAATGTAAAGGGGTTTACAATAGGGGCGGGTATTGGCGACCTGTGCCGACCATGTTGTTTTGGTGTCTTATTCAGTCACTGATGCCAAAACATCATTGCAAGTTACACGATTAAACAGAACATCCAAATAATATTACTTTATTAATAAACTCGTTGTTCGTTTGTGCAAAAGCCGAGTTCTTATGCACGTTTCGTCTATTTTTCAGTAGACGCGATGGCCCTTCACAGTCTACTCTGCATCGTTAAGTGGTCAAACTTTAAACAAACAGGTTCAAACGAAATTTTTACGATAAACAAATTACCATTGTTTTATTGATGTTTAATAATTAATTTTAAGAATTCTCTTAATTGGATTCATCTATTATTTATTAATTAAAAGCGCTAAAACAAGCTCCTTGAAATTTTTAATTCTTAATCATTACGCTTAATTGAAAGGCTTTCACCAACTTTTTTACGCACTGCCTTATCATTCATATAAATAAAATTGGTTGCAGTCGTTGGCTCGGTTCGCAGCTGCTGCTCGCAAGTTTTAATAACATTTTTGATTTAACGATTTAAAGGAAGAAAAAAGAAAATGGAGTTGAAATTATATTATGGAATTTATGGACAGCATAAAATTTGTCTTTAAGATAATTTATTTGTGGAATAACCTGGCAATTTGTGGGTCTGAGTACTCCGCCAACCAATTATTGATTGAGAGAAGAATAAAGTTCTTGAACAATTTTTCAAAATTGATGAATCACTGAATAAGGATTTTTCAAAATTAATTAAACCCTCAACTGACAGTTGTTAAAATTATGCAATAAATTTTAATTTTGCGTTAATTTAGGG
This sequence comes from Paykullia maculata, assembly GCA_003055125.1. NCBI lineage: Eukaryota > Metazoa > Arthropoda > Insecta > Diptera > Rhinophoridae > Paykullia > Paykullia maculata. The sequence goes on from NDXZ01010533.1 coordinate 11,831, forward strand.
ACACATTTTGATAAAATTATTTATTTTTATAAAAAAAAAAATTAAATTTAAATTTAATATGTTAAAGTTAATACTTATTTATGTATAATACATTTCACACTCTTTAACAGGTGAAAATTTCGAAATAAATTTCCAACATGAACCCCTGCAATATTCCCTATTTGTTGATACCTTAGACATTGATTTTGATCAATTATGCTTTAAGCGTGAAAAAACGACTGAATTTTCTATTTGCAATGAGTCCTGCAAGAATGTTGTATTCCACGTAGACTTTCTTTGCGCCAAAGAAATAATATCAAGTGGTTACCAGAATATTGTAAAACCCAAACCGAATTTCAAGGATTCAATTATGTGTAAAATTTTTAAAATGGATGAATACGAAGATATAGATATATTTGCATTTAGACATTTTGAATATAAGCCAAAATGTGGTACCATAACAGCTAATACCAGTTATCCTGTTAAAGTTACTTTTCGTCCAGTTGTGCATAAAGATTTTAAAACAGCTGAGGATGTTCCACCATTTTTGATTTTATCTGGCATTAAGGTTACGTGGAAGAATGAGGCAAAAATGTCTGAAAGAAACATTTTTTTTAAGGGTGAAATTATTGGACCAAAAATTGAAATTACGCCCGACGTTGTTAATTTGCGTCAGGTGTATTTTGGCGAAGAGCATTGTGCTCAAATAAAAGCGGTTAATAAAGATGGTAAGCTGGGGTTTGGCAAAAAATTATGATTAAATTATTTAAAAAAAAAATTTTAAATTGAAAGTTTTTTTATCTTTTTTTTTATATATGTTTACACATTGTTTATTAAAAGCTTAAGGTATTTTTTTTTATAAAAGAAATAGCTTTTTATTAAATTTTTAATTTTAAACATTATGCTTTTGGTTGTGTGGCTTGTTTGATATATATTTCAGTTTGAAAATTAAATTATGAGTTAGATATACAGTTCTTAAATAACACGATAACTTTAGTTATTTTGTATTACTGGCTGGCTCAAGTTAATTCTTTTTTTTTTATATAAATTTCTTTTTACACAACTAATTTGTTGTAATAACATTTTTACTTCATACTTTTTATATAAACTCTTTATTTATTAAAATATTTCGTGGAATTTTCTATTGAGAAAAATTGTATAATAACTTTGTTTCTTACAAACACAAATACATACATATATATGTACAAACGAGTATATGAAAAACGTTTTCATTTTAAACATATTTTTTTATACATAAATTCTTTTCTAATATTATTTTTATTTAATTTTTTTATTACAAAGATCTTTGTGACGTTCATGTGAATTTGCACAATGTAACAAATCCGAAGGCAGCTCAAATATATTATATGCCAAAAGAAGGTTTGACATTGGGCCCACATCAAGATGGCATATTTTATTTGCAATTTTTTAGCACAGTAATTGGAAAATTTATGGTTAGAGTAGAATTTAAAGTTAAGAATGGTGGTGTTTTTTCAATGGTTATAAAGTAAGTACAATTATGTTTTTAAATGATTTAATTGACCCATTAGTTTTCTGGTTCTCAGGGGATATTCACAACATGTGCGAGTCAAATGCTTTCCTGACATTTTAGATTTGAATGCTATACCAATTGCTATGCCTCAAAAATGTTTAATTCTGCTTATGAATCCCTTGACTGTACCAATAACCATACAATGTACCGTTAAAGAGGATGGTACCGAAACGCCATTGGTTTTAAATGTACGTAATGTAGAGGAACATTTGCCCGTAACAATAAACGACCCCTATCATTATGCAAAGCTGTCTGAAAACGACAATTGTGAAGAACCTAGTTCAGAAGAAGATGAGAATAAATTTGAATTTCGATATAGTAGTAGTTTTGAAGAATCAGAAAAGTCGGTAGTGAGTGTACGTTCCCAAACTGATGATAGCGTATCTTCTACTAGTGAATTTAAAGGATTGGCTTTAGGTGAGGTTTAAAAATCCAAAAAATGTAACACCTTTAGGTTTTTTTTACTCTCTTAATTTCCTTTTTCCTTTTTAGGCAACATATCTAACATGTCTTATAGCTTGGTGAAATTTTTGAAAACAATAAAACTATTTGATAAGAGTGATTCGGAGAAAAAAGTTGTGGATGCAGCTTTAACGGCCTTGCTTAAAACTCCCTATTTTTTCGAAATGGACAAATATAAAAACTATACTCAAATGGATTGGAATGCTTTAGCCACTGACCCTAAGGAAATTTATTGTAACACAGAGATTATATATCTAAAGCCAAATACCGAGAAAGCAATTACAGTTGTGGTAATACCAAATTCTGTTGGTTTTCAACATAAATATATAGAGTTTAGAGTCTGTCCATTAGCGCAAACAGTAATGAAGCATGTAAATGAGGATTTATATAAAATCGTTAAAACAGAATATATGCTATCAAAATTACGAATAAGATATAATTGTTCAATACCAGATGTTTTATGGGATAATATGATTACAACGCAGGGCAACATTTATGCAGGAGAGTTATATGATTTTCATATGATATTTCAAAATAATAGTAATATTGGTGGTTTCTTTTTTTATAATGTTATTGTAAGTATTTTTTATTTATTTTTAATACGGCTATTATTAGATATTAGACGTATTTTTCTACAAATATTTCTAAAATTCTAGCCTAATTCCAATTTGGGTATCATGCAATTTTTAAATAATAATTGGAAATACTTTATTAGGCCCAGCTCGAAAGTCATTGTACCATGTCAAGTCAAATTTACAAAATTGGGCTTAATTACTTTATCTGGACTGTATGTATAATACGATTTATGACGATTTTCTTATCTTGTGCTAAATTGCTGATTTCACTATCCATTAATATATTGTTGTTTGTTTTTTTTCCTTTCATTTTAGCATTCAATTTGTTGGCGCCTATTCTTCTTATCCCTTTCACATCAAATCTGAAGTTTTACCACCAGCAGTAACATTTGCGCCACAATCAATAATAAGAGCCATCGATGTTTTAGAACTGGTAAAACTATTTATATTCATCGAAAATATAACGCCCACAACAACTTGGTTTAAACTAAAATTAGTAAGTTTTCCAATAAGTCTCTGTCTATACAAGCAATTTCAATTTGGGATTTTTTTTTAAATTCTTTAATAAAATTGCATTCGTGTCAATAAATTGAAATTGTATTTCTGCAATTTTAATTAGAACGTCAAATAAACTAAAAGCCAATTTAAGGATAAACGTGCAAACTAAAAAAAATTCATGTAGTTGTCTCCCTCCCACAAACTCAACAAAAAGCGCAACAAATGTTTCATGTTTGGTCAGGGAGTAAATTTTAAACAGCAGAAACTAATTATACACATTCTAAGCAATGAGAAAAAGTATTAAATCCTTGTTTTAATAGGAATAAGTGTTAACAACAAAATGGGTTTTTATAACCTTAACTCATAACGTTATTTAAAAATTGTCTGGCGGTTAACGAAATTTTGCAAAGTTTTTTTTAAATTTTTTGAATATTTTTTTCGATATTTGTCAAAAAAACAACTTTTTAGAATAATTTTATTAAATATTAGTTGCATTCGCACCGTGTTCGGTAATTGAAACTCGCTAAATACTTTTTACATTTTGTTGTTGCGAAAATAAACAAAGTTTGGTAGTTTTTCGTTGGTAAAATTAAGCAATAAAAATAAAAGAAAGATTTCACCCATTTTCTTTATCATTTATACATGTTCATAGTTTAAAAATTTTTTTCAGACTAAAAACAAAACATCAACTGCACCAATTTTGTTTAAATTCACCTAATAATATTTAAACATAATTGTTATTATCTAAAAAATTATGTTTTATTTTTTAACAGAAGGACGAATCTTGCATGTCTATAGAGCCACGTGGCGGTCAATTGTCGCCCACTGGTCAAGCTATGTACGTCACATTAAGGCTATTATTTGAAGATCCCGGAACATACAAAAATATGCTATATATTATATTGGAGTTCGAAACTATAGAGGTATGTGTTTTAAGCTAAATATTTATTTTTTAAGCATAAAAAAAGGGTTGTAAACATAACTTTTTTTTTTATAGCAGAACTTGAAAACTGAAAAAAATAATAATTCTAATAATAAAAAAAATTTTTTTTTAACAAAGATGGTCATCTTTTTAACACTGTTAGGCCACCTGTACCTAAAGTTATAGCCTAACTTTTCCCTAATTTATTTCAATGTACTCTGAAAAACTTAAATCTTAGGTTTTACTGGCTTAAGAAACCTTGATATTTTTATAAACTAAAAATGTTTGGTTACAGACATATTTTACTTTACATCTTTAAAAACAATTTTTGAAACCTATATCTTTGTTCTTAAAATGTTAAAACACATTTTTTAACTCTATAATTAAAAATTCAAAGTGAGTCCGTAGATATGTATATCCCCTATTCATTTAAATATTTCAAAGCCAATAATATTATTTTGTTTCGTTGTGCTAAATTTATCAACTGTTTAGTTGAACATTTATTATTGTGATTTTTTTAAGTTAATTTCTTTGTTTTATTACAAACAGAATTAAATAGAAGATTTGGATCCCTGTTTTCATCTTATTTAATAAATACAAATATTCACAAATAAGTTTTAAATTAATTTTTTGTTACAACAAAACAGTTATTATGTATTATTTTTATATAATTTACAGAAAATTCCAATTTCAATTAAGGTCAAGGGTATACCAGTTTTTTTTGAGCCAGAACTTCGTGCCAAAGAATTTAATTTTGGCAACATATTGTGCAATACTGATGAAGATTACCTTGCAGATAAGCCAAATTGTTACAAAATAATTAAAGTGATCAATAAGGGATTAAGGGAGTACCGCCTAAGCATTACACACACAAAATGTTCGGCCAAACCTACTTGCAGCGTAAAGATATCAAAAGAAAAAGTCTATATAAAACCAAATAACTTAATACTGGCGGCACAATCTGAAAATTACTTCACCATTATGGTAAATTGCTGTGAGCCTGCCACGATATATAGTGAATTTCGTACACAGTTAACCGATCCTAGTGACTTACAACATACGGAAAATAATCGTTTTATATTGACGGCTGTATTTATAATGCCGCATCTTAAATGGAGTCGACGAGATATCAGTATAAATTATTACAGAACTCATAAGCTAAGGGAGCAGGAACAATGGGGTATAATGAAATTTTGAATTTAAAACAAATATCAACATAAAAGATGATATATATAATTTATTTAGAAACTGTTAAGCTAACAAATGTACTTGAGTGTAGAGTGGAACATGTTAATCTTAAGATATCTGGACCTTTTAAAATAAAGGAATTATTTGAACATAAGTTTGAATATGAATTGAATTTTTCTTTGAATGCCTTCGAAACTAAAGAACTGTTTATAATGTTGAATAAGGATCTGATTAGAAATCGTTTGGCTGTGTCCCATAAAGGATGCATTACGTGCTATGCTAATTCCAGAGTTCAGGTAAAAATATTAAAAAAAATCTTTTGTAGATTTTATTTACTTAGACTTGAACAAAAAATTAATAATATTTTTTATTTTGATTTAGCAATCGGTTCGTTTAAAATTATTTGTCTTTATACCACAATTGTCCCTTAAACACAGTCAGGTGACTTTATTTACAAAAAATACCGAAGGTGGTACCTACATAGAGCTTTCAAATACGGGAGAAGTTCCCGCCTTATATAAATGGAAAAAACTGAAAGAGGAATTGCATTACATAAGCGAAGTAAATATGCCTTTAATTTTTTAGTTTTTTATTTATTTATAATTGTTTTATTATTTTTTTCAATTTGAAAACTTCTAGGAGGATAATGTCCAACAAGCAGCTTCCATTATTTTATCCGATATTATAGGCATGCTAGAATTAGAAACCATTGATTTAGAAGCAGATTCAGAAACAAATTTAACACGGCGTTATCAAAAATTCAAATGTCTTTTGAAAGGCCTAAATGATCCCATTAGTGTTAAGGAAATTTTAGATGAAATTATAGAAAATCTAGATTTAACTGCCCGACGTTATAAATTGTGCAATCCAGAGCCTTTGTCCACAACAGAGACTATTCAAATAGACAATGAATTTAAAAATCCCAATAAAAATAGTAGTGAAATCATAGATCGCTTAATGACACTCTCTTCAACTAATATAGAACATGAAAAAGAAAAATCTTTAAACAAAGAAATTTCACAGCTTCAAGAAGAATTAAACGAAAAGCTAAGTGAAATCGAAGATAATTTTAATTCGCAAACTTTATATGTTAATCGTAAATTTTTACCGATTTCTTCCGCATCTAATGTTCCAGCAGAGACATTGTCAAACGAAGAAACTTGTGTTTATCATACTATGGATCATATTTTGGGTCATTTAAAATTGGACGACAGTTATGTTGAATCACTGCCGAGCAGTGAAACTTGTAATCTTATAAACTCGGTATATTTCTTTAATAATTGTGGAATCTTGCAGCCAAAGCAAATGGAAATGTGTGTCTTACATATTCCTCCTATCAGAGAAGGTAAGCGTTATTTTATTAGGACAAATAAATGCTATAGTTTTAATTTTTAAGCGAAAGAAAATTTCGTTTAATCATTGAATATTTATTATGTAATGATTCACCTGAAAATGCTCGGCGCTTTATTGCTTACCCCGTTTTCTAATTGGGTTTTCTTAAAAATAAGGTCCATTAAGAACATACTTTTGCAATCGAGACAGTAGTCTATTTGTAACTATTTTAAATAAAGTTTTAGAGTTTATAAAGAATATACCAGATTTTCATATTTAAACTACTTAATTTTTTTTTATAAATTTACGCTTATAAATTTAAAATCGATTGCAAAAATATGGTTATTGTTTAAATAAATTGTACATATTTGTTTAAGATAAAATTCATCTTTATTCAAGGTTTTGAACTTCGAGCCTTATTTCAGTTAGATGTGATTGGTGGCAAATCTCAACAATTTGAGATCGTTTTAGTTAATTTGAATCAGACCGTAACATTAAGTAAAGAAAACGTTTATTTGGGTCTTAAGGTAAGATAAAAATAATTTAAATTAATTTAAAAGACTTACAAATTAAATGTCACGTTCTATTAAAGATATATTTTTTTTATTTTGCAAATTGCAAATTGTTAACATTAACGGGTGCTCCGAAATACAGGCAAAATCTAAGTAAAACAAACAAGTGCATTTTTTTTTTGTGGTGTTGTTTACAAAGTATAAGTACAAAGCCAAAGCTTTGCTGGCACTTTTTATTTAAAACTTTCTACATATTATCAAAATTTTTTAGCAAAATTTAATTTAACATACTTTTATTTTGATAACCATTATACGTTAATGTGACTGTTGCTACTTATAGCAAAAACATTTTTAAAATATCACCCAATCGCATTTTATTTTTATTTTTTAATTTTGCTTAGTTTTTTGTCATTCCGTTTGTAATTTCTACAATATTCATTTACAACCCTACAAACTAAATTAATTTTCTGGATCCCTATATCTGTCAGTCAGTTGAAATCAACTTTCCGACACCCTCTCATGCCATCAGAAATATTTATAAAAATTTTCGGTTTATTTACAACTGAGTTATGAGGTAAAAACCACGACTTTCTCTTTTGATACTTGAATTCATGTATTTTTTCTTAAATATCTTGAAAACTTTAAGTCCTTTCATTATCAACATAATAATAAAATAGCTTGAATTAAAGCACGGTGTGTGTGAAATATTTTAAACGATATACATATATTGGAATCCATAAATGCTATCGGCTTAAAACCTGGTACGATTCATTTTAATAGTAATTTCTTTATTTGAAAAAAGTGGGTTGTATTGAAGTACGAGGCCTGGTACCTTCCTTACAAACGAATTCATTTTATTAAATACATTACATTTATTAATATGTTGCGGTAACTAAAAATCCTATCGACTTCAATAATAATTTTCTTATTTGAGCAAAAAATTAAAAAAATACAATCAAGGGAATAATCAATTCTATCCTACTACTTAAATGGTGCTACCTCCCATGAATAGGAAATGTATTGTAATATATGTATTGTTTTTTATAACAGAATAATATCTATGTCTTATTAATGGTATATGTATGTATATGTAAAAAATTCGGTACAGATGAATACAACATTTTAACTTTGGTTTTTTTTATAAACAAGTAAAACCTATAGTACACGAAATGTAAAAAGCAACATGTGCATGTGACTCTGATGTAATTTTGTCGTCATCATGAAGCGACATTTGCTACATGGCCTGCACTTTCACTTTCTAGCTTTAAAAATACCCAGTTACATTTCGTGTACAATCAAAGTTTTATCGCATGTAGCCCCTAAAACTCATCTTGAAAATGTTTCCAATATGCTTAACATTTTCGTGACGTCAGAGACACATGCACATGTTGCTTTTTACATTTCATGTACTATAGGCTTAACTTCATTTTCTTTTAATAAGTAAGCATATACATACAAACATATGTACACACATGCATATACATTTGAATGTATTTATATATCGTCACCTAAAATCCAAAAGGCCGTAAGTACACTTTACTTTGTTACAGGATAAGCAATAAACCTTATAAACTTAAGACTATTTACTTGTTAGGTGGCTTTTGGATCTCATTAATAAAATCGGTATTTTTGAGTAAAATTTTGATTAATTACATCATAATCAATTAAAAAGTCTTTTTTGAATTTTTTGGTTATTATGGTCTTTGGGATTTCAGATGACGATACACACATATATATTTTTAATTTATCTTTTATCTAGCCTTGGTATAAACAATATCGCACTACAACTATTGTACGAAATAAAACAAATTATCAAGTTTGCTTAAAAATTAATCCAGTACCAAGGAATCCTGAAAAGATTTTGAAATTGGCCACAGGATATACTAATATAGTGGGAAAAAAAACGCTTCAATTATTGCCTTATCAAATGGCAAAAATACAAACGGAAGGTACTTTGGGTTTTGACCAGGAATTCAAACGTGATTTTAAAATAGTTATAAATGAGGGCGAAGAGTTAAACTTGAAGTTTAATGGACAGGGCATAATGCCTCTTTTATTAATTTCTAATCCACGATTGCCTCAAGTAGAACAAGATCATTACGAAATTATAGCCGAATATTTTTTATTACAAAAAATATATTATTTTGAAATTTTTAAATCAATTACTGAACGTGAAGAAGAGTTACCTTATGGAAACCCTGAAGAGGAAAACAATTTACAAGATGTTCAAAGTAATTTTTCAGATTTAACTTTGTTATCGTCGAAAGAAGAGGACGACGCTGAAACTGCCAGATCATCTAAAGAAATCTTAAAGGATTTGCGTTTTTTTAGAGTTTTACAAACATATATTTTAATTAACAAAAACGAAGATATGCCAAGTTCCACAATTTTGGAACAAATAATACAAACAGAAAAATTTTTAAATCATTTACATCATAAAATGGAAGCATGCTCCTTATTGAGCCAGCTATATCTAAATAATTTACTGAGTCAAAAGAAATATGAAGACAATATGCCAGTTAATTTAAAATTCTTAACGGTACAACCTTTACCCTTTCAATTAGGAACATATATTTTAGATATTGGAAAAGTGTATTTAAACCAATATAGTAAAACTGTTTTAAAATTGCAGTTTTTGGGACCTGGCAGACTAATAGCAGCAGCAAGATGTGCTATCAAGTTTCCGGGTCTAACCATTGATTTTGAGGTACTTGAAAAGTAAGTGGCTTTAAGTTTTTTCTTAAAAAAAGTGTATTAAAAGGTATCTAATGAATGTCTTCTAGTCCTAAAGATTTTATTTATTATCGCACCGATGTAAAGTTGACTGTATGTGACAAACCCTACCGCAACATGGGTGAACGTAAAATGGATGCCAAAACAAATCCAAAAGTCAAACACGCCCATTCCTTTGATATCAATTCAGAGCAGCAACATACACGTCATGTAACAGCTGAGGAAGCAAAATGTCTTAGAAACTTAAAAAACAGTTTTAAAAAAACTATACATCAGAATCAAAAAGATCATATTACACATTGTAAAATATTTGCAAATCGTAAATCTCACTTTGCCGAAACGCAACTAAATGTCAATATACTATTTCGACCACCAAAATCTCATTACCGACATAATCAAAAATTAGAGGATTATCTTTATATAGATGTAAGTTATATTAAAAAAATTTCATTGTGCGCCAAAGCTTGTCTTTTATACGAATCTTATTTAATCCACAGCTACATATGGGACCAACACTTCCTATTTTGCTACAAGCTACAATTATAAATAGAAATTTTTAATATTATACCTACTAAAACTTTAATATTTTGTAATTGCTTTAATACTTTAATATTGGATTTACAATAATTCAAATAAAAATTTATTTTTTATATTAAAAAAAAAAACTAATTTAACAATACATATTTAGTTGACGGAAGAAATAATGGAATATCATTAGAACAATAAACGAACTACAGAATGGTAAACCGGCTGCCTTTATCCAACCCATGACACTAAAAAAGAAACGGAAATATTAAAAAAAAAAAAAAATATTTATTAAAAAAAAAATTATATTTAAAAATTTTTAATAGAAAAAGGTTGATATTGTTAACACAAACTTACCTAAAATCATCCGGATAAAATTCATAGGGCTCTGTAGGCATTTCTCCACAATTAACAATAACAACTGGATCTATAGGATGATCATCGGTGTCCGTTTTAGCCTTGAAAATATAAAATTTCCAAATTTAACTTTATAAGATTTAAAATAGTTTTTAAAGCATGACCAACTTTTCATATTGCTTTGAATTCTTTAAAAGAATTTTTTATATTGTGAAAATATGTGAAATAATTTTTACCAAACATTTTCAATTGTTTAATATAAAAAAAATCGACTACTTAACATTAAAATTTATAAAAGAAAACTAGGTATTTCTTAATAGTAATATTTTAATAGCTATAAATATGTATGTATGTATGTATGTGGTGTTGTTTATTTATTTACAATAACTTTTTTATGCAAGTGTTCATGTACTTGATTTGTAATTTGTAACGGGAGATTCTAAAAGAGCGTAATAATTGCAGAGACAAACAATTTGTAGAAAATGTCTGCTAGTTGACATTTATAAAAATATAAAACTCTGCTATAAAAATTTGACCTTGTAAATGTGAAAGTAAGTTTAAAGAAGAAATTTGTTTGAAAGGAAAAAATTAATCAAATGCGTCTCATTCTAGCACACATTTAAAGTAACGGTCCTTGTTTTACATCGTTTGCATTAACCGATAAATGATGGATGCCATATAAAGTTTTATTTTGTATATTAATGGAGTATTATTAAAACTTAAGTTCTACACTGAAGGAGCAACATTAATATATTTATTCGAAAGAAAATATCGTTCGCATTTTGTGGGCCAGGCAGTTAAATTTTACGTTAGCTTTTTGTATGCCGATATACCTACATGTAGGTTGACTGAGAATTAACTTAAATTACGAGAAAAATTTTAATGTTTAGGACTTTTCGGCTTACTATACAAAGATATAGGTTGACTTGCTGACTGGTGGTCTCAACCAACATGGGATACCCTTGTATTTTTGCTGCTTTCTTTTTCATTAAGACACTGGGATTTAAAAACATAAAAAATGTCAAAAGTTAAAACATTGTTTCTTTTCTTTTAAAATTTTAAATGGTCAAATTTCGTAAATAAATACATTTAGAAGAAAACCCTTTTAAAGAGTAATAACCTTATGCAGTTACACCATGTATTACTATAATAATTGTAAAATTATTTCCATTACTAATTTACTTATAACAAACACTCACATCTTCTATGGCATACACCGTATCCATCCCTTCCAACACTTTACCAAATACTGTGTGTTTACCATTTAACCATTGGGCCGAAACGGTAGTCACATAAAATTGACAACCATTCGTATTGGGTCCTCGATTTGCCATACCCAAATAGCCCGGTCTTATATGTTCGACATCTAATGCTTCATCTTCGAAGAAATCACCATAAATACTTATCGATCCGGAGCCATCGTTATTTACAATATCACCGCCTTGTATAAGAAAACGACTGATGACCCGATGAAATTCAGAGCCAACATAGCTTGTGCCATTTATACCCCTTAGACAGATGTGACGAAAATTCGTTACGGTTTTGGGCGCTATTTTGCCAAACAAACCGAAAACTATGCGACCCAATGGTTTCTTTTGATGTTTCACGTCGATGTAGATTTTTGAGGTGACCGTAAAACTTAAAGCGGAAATACAGGTGTAAATTGCTTGCAATAAAATAAATATCTTAAGTATATTCATAGTTTTATGAATTTTTTTTTTTAAATATGTTTATATGTATATGTACGTTCGTCTATGATGAAATACTAAATCGTTGTTTAATTTCTAATGTTTTTAGTACCTGCATTTTCATTTTCACTTTTTTTTTGTGAAACCTTAGAAATACTTTTCCTTTTTGAATCATCAAATGTCTTTCGAGTATAGGTTTAACAAACCCACGGCTGTTTTTGATGTTGTCACATTCTTTTGCATAAAAACTAACTATTGATTTTAAGTACAATATTAGGTTCTATTTTTTACTACTACTATTAAATTTACTAGATGTGTGTTTTATACGTGACATATGCACAAACAGACATGCTTACATACAATGCACATACATACATACATATGTATGTACATTAAACTTACTATTAGAGTTGACCTAGAAATAGTTTATTGAAAATTTGAACAAAAATTTGGAAAAGAAAAGAGTCATTGCTCTTATTTTACACGAGTATTATTTGTGAGTTGTAATAAATATCAACCAAAAATTGGACCTAAAATTTGTACCACAAACGTTTTTTTTGTTATTTAACGTTTATGTAATATGTATTTTTTCTAATCAAAAGGATTTTGAATATTAATTTCATTTATTTAAAGTTTAATACATCTTTTTGCAAATCATAATTTTTATCCCCATTATTTTTTAATTATAGCCTCGTAAATGTGTATGAGTTTTTTACACATTTAAAATTTAAGTATTTGTTTCTTTGAAAAAAGGAGAAGTTTTGCCATTATTGTTACTTCAAGGATCTAAGCTTTTTTTTTTTAATTAGTACAAAGTCTGTGATCGATATTTATTTTTTTTTTTTTTTTGATAAAAAATTATAGGTAGAAAAATAAAGGAATTGTAGTTGTAGAAATTTGATATAAATTTTTCTTAATTTTAAGGTCTAGTTTTTCATTTAAAGACTAAAAGGTGGTTAGTACGATGCTGTTTACGAAATAAGCTTAAATCGGATTTAGCAGACAACACTATCCTGCAGTGCTGCATAAAGAACTTTAAATTCATTTGCATTTCCATAGTTTACTTCTTTTTTTTCATATTTATAATAAATTTTTGAGTTTATTAAAGGTTTATTGAACGAATTTTCATACAAAAAATGTTTCATAAACCTTTGATAAATTTAAAAATTGTTTATAAAAAATATGGGGATTATAATTTTCTGTAAATTAAAATTAAAAAAATTATAAAATACATATAAGTTATTGTTTTCAACAATCTTTTTAGATTCCATTCTAAACCAACGCAACTAAGATTCGGTTGCTGTCCTTAATCGGCTCATAACGCATACATATATTACTTTGACCTACTTAAAAGAAAGTGGATATTAGCATTCTTAATGGAATAATAAACAAAAGAAAATGGTTGTATTTTTCAAATGTTAACTTTAAATATTCACTGCAAAATTGTTTAAAAATTTAAGTTCTTTTTAAACCAAATGTTGCTTTTATTTGAAAAAAAGGTGCATATATTTGTTAATTAAACACAAACTTTACAGTTTATTTTTTGAAAAATATGTCTTTGGAAATTGTGGCAAACCAGTTATCAGCAAATGATACATTTACATATGCATATGTATATTTTTAATCATTTCCGTCTAGATGTAAAGGTTTACAAAAAATGTTTCGAATAATGTAAACTTCTTACAAAAGCAATGTTTTGCTTTGAATTTTTCCTGAGTATTTTCTTTTTATTATTTTAACTAAAAAACATCATTGACAAGGCAGCATGTTAATGTCTACCTTTTTTTAGTGGCAAATAAATGCAGCTCTTAGTTTTTAAAATTTTTATTTTTAAATCCTTTACTGTTTGTTGCCAACTGCACTTTTAATAAATGTAAAAAATCAAATTTTTTTGTAATATAATTCAACATATTTTTATTTAATTTTTTTTTTTATAATTAATATTAATATAACATTAATAATTTGTTTTTGTTTTTAAAAACTATTAATTATTTGTGTAGAAAAGGTATAAATCAATAACTTAAACAAAATGTTACAATATACAAACTATTTGCTACATAACAAAAACTTATTTTAATACTAATACGAGATTTATTTATTATACATTTTTTTATTTATTTATTTTAGGTTTAATTTTATTTATTTTAAGCTTGTTTTTATGAATGTACTTTTGTTTGATTGTTTCTTTTTTCCTTTCTAAAATAACACATACATATGAATAATTATTGAATTTATAAGAATAATAAACTAAAAGAACGTTAAACGAAGGAATAAATTTTATCCGAATAGAAAAAAAATTTAACGAAAAATATTTCAAATTAAAAAATGCAAAATGGTATGTATGTACGTCTCCTTTTTTTTAAAAAAGATATCTAAAGTTATTTTCGTTTTGTTTAACATGATTACGAAAATTGTTTGTTATGTTGTATGTATGTATGTGTGTATAAATAATATTTGCATGATTTGTTAAAAATTTGGTCACATTTTGTTTTCATTCAATTATGTTTTTAGCAAAATTTTAAAAAATATTCTTTTTAATATGAATCTTTTGCTTTTACTCAAAATGATACTGTGTGTGTTTGTTTAAAAGGCAGCCAGACATTTGTATTCGATCAGTAGTTGAACAGTAGAATATTTGTTGACACATAACGTGTAATTGTTAAATTGAAAGAGCAAAAATAAAGGAGGCAGAGATAAGTTTTGGCATTGTAGCATTTACAGTCTTGTGGTTGATTTGTTACATTTCATCAGGATTAAAACTTAAGGAAATTATAGTTATTCTAAAACTATTAAGTCTTTATTTGAATCACAGTCGTTATTTGAATGTTGCAGGCAAGTGGAAATTGATGAGTCGTCTTCGTTAGTAAGAAGGGTATCATCAACCCATTCCTATATACGTTTGCTTTTGTTGGGATGTATGTATTTGCAGGAATTGCCTAAACGACAGTGACCGCGCATAAATGCTTTGCAAATGCCATTATTGCCTCCACCGCGATTATTAGGACCAGAACCAGCTGGTCGCCAATTGCCTCCGCCGCCGCCATTATTATCTTGGAAGTTAAAGCCACCGCTACGCCAATTACCACCAACATTGTTGCCACGATTGTTGTTTCTATTTTTATTGTGACCACCTCCTGTCATCATTTGGGGTGGGCAATTATTCCCCATTGGTCCGGGGCCCATGCCATTCATCATGGGACCATTAGGGCCCATGGGACCAAAATTGTTTGGCCCATTATTAAAGCCGGAAGGGCCACCCATGAAAATATGATTAGCTGGTCCAACGAAATTAGGTGGAAACTGATTCATATAGTTCTGTGGTGGTCCGTTATTTATGATAGGGCCAGGACCAATGGGTCCAGGGCCGCCCATATCCATTATAGGACTTCCGTGGTTGCCGCCAAATGGATTACCCATCATAGGGCCTCCCATGCCATTTCCTGGGCCCTGCCATTGGTTTTGAGGGCTGCTCTGCATTGATGGGTTATTCGGTGGTACACTTGGTCCTTGGAAGGGACTTACAAAAGGATTGAAAGGAGGGCCACCACCTTGTTTGTTGTTACTTGGCACATTTGGCATTTGGTTCGGGGTACCTCCAAACATATCTACTGGACTCCCTAAGCCACCAGTACCTGACATGGAATTATCACCTTGCTTTGGAGAGCCCCGAGGCTCTGGCCAAGGCATGCTGGTAAAATCATTAACAGCATCTGGATTACCAGTTAAGTCTTCCAGTGGTATAAGAGGAACATCATGATTAAATGCAGGTTCAAATTCAGCCTCTGCTGGCGAGTCGGGTATTAGGGCATGCGTAAAATATAAGGCGCGCAAAGTTGTTGATTCACGTTCGGCTTGTATTTTTCTTTGCTTCGACTGATTGCCTTCTGGATGTGGTGGAACTTCATCTACTGGTATTAAAGGTTTCCAAATGGTTTGTGGTTCCATATTATCTTCTTGATTAAAACCACGTCGTGCCATAACAATGGCATCGCGTTCATTGAAATGTTCCAAGTTTTTCATGTCTGTGAAAGAGGTTTTGGTAACATTACAGCGCTCGTTTTCGTCCAATTCAAAGTAGCGTATTTGCTCTAGTGATTCTTGAGGATGCCAGGTCAACTTCTTTTTAGGTCCCTTGCGGCGATGTAACATTAAAACACCGGGAGGCCCATTAGGACCACAGCCAGCACCAGGTTTTTTCTCAAACACCATTTCAATGTCGTTTTCATCTGCTTTTGGTGAACCCAGCTGACAGCTTGGTGAGCTGCCTTTCCCTTCTTCCCTTTTCTCTTCATCAACGTCATCTTTCAATATGTCGACAACAGTAGCGTACTCTGCACAATCCAATTTCTTTTCTTTAGCCACCTTCTGTTCTATATCTTCTTTAACCTTTTTCAAAGGAATATCATCATCGTCCTCCGTATCTTTGTCATCTGGAGTGGCAATTTCATCTGATGTTTTTGTTGCCAACGATTCATCATTTTCTTTGTCCGATTTTGATTCTTCCGTTTTCGATTCGTCCAAAGTGTCTTGATAGAACTTCAAGGGAGCCACTTTTGGCGCATCAGGGCTTGTTGGGGAGGCAGAACCACTGCCGTCTTTATTACTGCCTAATGCTGCATTTGGACGCTTTCGTTTGGTAACCTTTTTTGGACCTGTTGCTGCCAATAGAGCATCTGCGAACAGGTTGGTTTCAATTAGAGTTTGTACTAAAAATAAAGATAAAATTAAAAATTAATTTTATAAAATCATTGGTATTTAATAATAAAATAGTGGAAAAACATTTTATGTTGTATGGGGAAAAGGCTTTTGCTTTCGATTGGCTGAAAAGGAAAATTGTAAAACATCTCTAACTTATAATCTATGCATGCATGTATGTATTTACATATGTATAAGAATAAATTCGTTGGAAAATTTTTGATAAACTCATGATCTCCAAAAATATAATTATAGCTAGACCTCAAATGTTTCACTATAAGCAATGTTGTTTTTAACCTTGAACCCAGTCGGTGACACTGGGGCGGAGTTATTAAAAAAAACTTATTTTGTGCAAAGTTTTTAATTACAGATATGGCTCTTATTTTATTTTAGCTAATAAATTCAGGTGGGATTAGTAACGCAGACAATGACCAGATCATTATTTTAAATAAATTTAGTTATTTGAGGAATATTGTATCCTCCATTAGGTATGGACTATGGTTTGCTATTAACGAAGTAGATGTTAATAGCAAACTTTACAAAAACATTTTTTACGAAATCTCGTATAACAGAAGATGCTTAAACACCCATTTAAAAAACTTTATTCTTTAAAAATAAAAATTGTTTTTTAAAATTTGTTAAACATAAATATCTCGATTTTAAGATACAAAGTTACTTTTACTTTTTAGTTACTCACAAATTTTGCATAAACACAATCCAGGTTACGTCCAGCAAAAACTATCTGTGACGCTACTTTTTATATTTTGTAATTTCGAAAAACAAATTGGACGATATATTTTTAGTTTTTTTATATAAAAAAAAAAAAAAAATCGAAAAGACAATCTTTAGACGGCAATGACCTTACAAGCGACCTTCAGGTATATACTCTTGTGATGTGGTCCAGCGTCAATAACATTGATTTTAAAATCGAACGGGAATTGAATAATAAAAATATATCTAAAATGCCCTTAAACGTTATTTTAATTTATTGCGACCATGTAAAATTCACTACTGTTAGATAACTTCTGACAAATCCAAACAGGTTTTTAATTTTATTGATTAAAAATTAATTTTTAATAAACCTTTATTCACACAATACATTATCTGATCAAATTATATTTAATCAAACGTTCCCAAAGGAAAAGTTCGTTTAACAGTGGGTAAGAGAAATAATTTTGCTCTCTCTCTCTCTCTCTCATGTGAGTTCTTATTTACCAAATTTTGTATTGGAGTAAGTTTAGTTAACATCGCAAACATTGTGATTAATTACAATTTACGGTTATTTTGTCATTCCAACAACGAGGCTTTTTAATATGGTCGACTAAACCTAAGAAATCTCGAAAAGAAGTCAAGTTCGAAAAATTTTACAAAACAATCTTTGACTGTTAATTATTTAAAAAAAAAAAATACGTCTGAAAATTTTAGAAATATTTTTAAATTTTGTATGAGAAAGTGCTATCGAATCAAGTTTAGCTTAAAAAAAAAGGGAGAAGATATATATTCAATAATCGAGGAAATGAAGTAACAAATTTGTATTTGTAATGGATAAATTCTGGAATTTAATTTTCGTTTCGTAAATGCTTTAAAAATTTTCTACATTTTTTATTTGCCCTAAATTAAAAAAAAGAATAAATAAAATATTTAAAATAAATGTACGCTTGGTAGAGTCTTTTGAGCTTGGTAGCAGATTTTACAAGTAACACAGGCAACGTTTGTGAATACATTTCTTAAATAAATTTTATTAAAAAAAAAACTTGCATTTTTAAAACTGGTTTAAGGGAACATTTTTTTAAAGAAATTATTAGTAACACATAAAACATACATATGTATATCATAAAATTTGGAACATTATCTATTGTAAAAATTTCAAAATGTGTCTATCGGTCATAAAAAAAAACTATGAAGTTAAATCTCAAATGGTCAACAAAATTTTCTAAAAATTGCACATAACCCTTTTGCTGGCAAGACTACGCTATAGGTTTTTATTAAAATTAAATTCTTTAATTCTATTTCTATTTTAACAAATGTTTAATAATACATACATATGCATACGATCAGTGAAATATATTTAAAATAGTTACCTAAAACAAATAAATGTTAACAAAATGAAATGAAACTAAGGCTGAGAAAAAATTCTTAGCACATACAACGTAACGTACATATGCAGACGAGTTATTACGAGTGTGAATGTCATTTCAAAAACTAAACGTATTTTGATATCGGCACAATATTTGTCGAAAACGACAAAAAATAATATCTGAAGTACACACACAACAAAGATCCTTTAAGGTTATATATTTGTTGCCGTAATTAAACCAGGAAACGAAAATGTGTTTAACGACACTCGCAATAACGGCGATATTTGTCTAAGCAAGTAGTAAAACACATATATCGTTTATTTACTCAAACAACGTCATAACTCAAAAAAATAGTTTTGCAGAAAATGAGTTTAAAGTTTTCAATTTACATACAACTCAGTGGAGATATTAAAAAGTTTTCTTCTATCAAGAGGTAAGCTTACACGCCATTTCCATGATTTTTTTTACACAATATAAAGCATGATATAGAGAACAATTCTGCATCATTAACTCCAAAATTTAATTTTTTGAGTTATGGCGTTGTTTGAGTAAATGAGCGATATGTAAAAAACCTTTTACTATTTGCACTCGAATGCGATCGCACTTTTACTTCAATGTTTTTAAGTTTTCTTTACTTTACTGTATAGGAGTTTTAATAAAACTTTTATAAATTTCGATCGCTACCGGAATTTAACAAATTTTCTTTACTTTCGGCTCGTATACAAATGCAAAAAATAATTTTACAACAAAAATGTCATTACAGTTTCATTTTCTATGTTAGAAAAAAAAAACTGTTCCCTCCCCACCATCTAAATCTAAAGATTTTTTTTAATTTAAAATTGAATTTACATATTGTTTTTTAGTTGATGATTAAACCAAGTAAATGATCCTGGGGCATCTTTTTTTTTCGATTACGCTCGAAATTTAAGGAGGAGTTTTCTTTACTTTTTTTATATTTTTTCAAAAATTTATTAATGAATTTTTATTTTTGGTGAATAATGTTATTAGAATTCAGTTTCCCCATGATATTTTTTTTTTAAATGTTTATATAAATTGTGGTACTTGATATCGATCGAAATTTAAATCGAAGACGTACGTTTTTGTTTTTGGCTAGTTTTTCTTTGTATACATTTTTTTTGTATACATTTTTAAATAACGAGAAAATATTTATTTGTCGCATTGACCAGCGTTTAAATGCTGCCGTCAGCATGTATGGAAAAGCTGCTGTTTGCTATGCTGTTCATACATGTTGACGGTAGCATTTTAAATCCTGGTTTTTATTTTATTGTTTGTTGTTAGATTACAAGCTGTCTATATGCTGCATTTCACTGATTGCTTAGACCAGATCATCAGTAGACTTTGAAATTTATTACTTGAAAAAATTCAAAAATGTTGCATGTATAAATAAAAATTCAAATATTAAATGAGAATTTTTACAAATCCAAAAAACATTCAAAAATTTTTCCAAGAAACCAACAAACGATTTTTCATATGAATGTGTTTTGTTTTTCTTTTTAAGAAATTTGCTTGTAGAAAAAACAGTTTGCAAATACACCAACGATAATTGGGTCTTTAGAGTTGTAAGTTAATCCTTAACTACAGACGACCGGTAAGCAGTTTGAATTTTTCAATTAAAAATTGTATTGAATATATTTTTCTTATAAAATGTGTTTTTTTTAAAATCATGGATTTTAGAGCTTATGTCAGATCTAGATACCCTGAAAAGCTATATGTATATTAAAATAATTTTAGTGTGATAATTATGCCAAAGCCTGCTTTAAAGCTGTTTAGCAATATTGAATTGTATAACAATATTATATAACGGATTACATATTCTTGTTTTAAAATCGATTTTATTCTCAAAACTGAAAGGTATTTATGCAAATTTTTTTAGAATATATTTTTCCTAAACTATTACTAATTAAAACAAGTAAGAGCGCTATATTTAGCTGTGCCAAATCTGATATACCCTTCACTACGTGTATTTAAGTTTAAAAAAAAAAATTCTTTTTGACGATATCTCGAAAAAAATGTTTTTTTCTTATATCTCGAAATTTTTTTTTTTATTTCTCAAAAGGCATGTCTAATTTCTGAT
>NDXZ01010543.1:0-13555 GCA_003055125.1 Paykullia maculata
CGGTATAGCCGAATATAACGCTCTTACTAGTTTTTCAGTGTGCTGCTCTTTTAATTTATTTGGTCTGGTAGCCCAAATTGTTTTTTTAACCTTTCTTCTAACGTTAAGTCTAGACGTGCAATTATTATTTCTGAACATAAGCAATAACGTCGGCAGAATGACGTCACAGAAAATTTCTGTGTTCAAACTTATTTCCAAGGTGGGGTAAACGTACTTATGTTTGGACACAAATTTTAATACGTTGAACAAGGTAGTTGTATGGAAAATGCGCCTTATAAATTGTAGCTGACGCTTATTTTGTTTGTTTATATTGCATACAATTAACAATAAATAAAAATACTACATACTTTCCCAAAATACTTGCTATTGAAAATCACCAAAATCCGACAACTAACGAGATATAAGCAAAAAAAAAATTTATCTCGACTTTTTTTTACACAAAAATGATTATATTTGTGTGCAAGACATGCCTTTTGATAAATTAAAAAAAAAAGTTCGAGGTTTAGCCAAATTTTTTTTTTTACAAAAAAATTATTATATTTGTGCCTTGGGAAATTTCGGGAGGAGAAAATTTTTTGAGATATTACCAATAATAAAAGCAGCTTAATATAATCCAATCATAGATAGGATGAAAATAGAAGAAGTTGGATTCTTTAAACGAAGTAAATCAGTTCATTTTTACATTAAACAATCTTTAAAAAATAATGGAAAAACATAGTTGGGGCCTGCAATGTGCTCCGGGCTTAGCTCTACGGTTTCTCCTAATTTTAAAACATAAACAATATATTTATTTTTAATCTTAAGTTAAATAATCGCGTTTTTTGTAAGGTTTACTTAAACGTATATGTTTAAACGATTTAAAATTGTTTCCTCATAATTACCCGAAAAATTAACTTTTTAAATACGTAATCAAAGAAGAGAAACATTTTCTTTCGAAAATTGTTTAAACAAGCAATCACTTCGTTTAACTTTATGTCTGTATGCACATACATACATATGTACATACTTCTATACATGTTAGAAGATAATTATGATTTATTAGGGTCTAAAGGAAAATATTGTATAAAGATTTACCAACAATTAACGTTTGGTTTTCAAAATTAAACAGGTAGCAAAGGACAGGTAGGCCACAGATTTACTAAAAAATATATTTTTCATGCGCGTTTAATAGTGAAAAAGTATTGACGCCTTTGTATATATTATTATAAATAGTTTTTGCTTTTCTGTATCTTTTTCGGAATGTTGTTTCTATTTATTACAACAATTTGTCTTTTATTACAGGTCTACGATGCGTATTTAATTGTAGACAAGTATTGACGCATTTGTGTATATTATTGATATAATCTTTGTATTGATGCATGTACATTTCTCTAATTGAAATTTTTAAAACGATTGGTTTTCTGTTTGTTTTTTTAAGGCACTTTATTGTTTAAGGCTTTATTATGTAGTGGATTTCTTTTATATATTGTTAAAAATAGAGTATTGATTATACATAGTTTTGTATATACATATATGTACATACACATGTACATATAAAGTAAATCACATCAATGATTTATTCCTTTAAGTTCGTCTATTGAAAATTTTAATAAAATATACCCTGGGATAGCGACAACAAAATATTTAAAAAAATATTTAAAAAAATATGACGAAAACTATTGTACTTTCGCAAGATAACTAGAAGGAAATGTTTCAGTGTAATAATGGATTTTTAATTGAAATTGATCTTATTTTAAACGAAAAAATCTTTATAAAAAATACAAATATCGGATAATGCAGAAATCAAAATATTGACTTAATTAACTATAAACTTTATTGTCATATTTTCATATTTTTTTTATTGAACTTATTTATTATAAATTTTTATTAATGAATTTTATTCTGGCTTAAAGTTCTTATATTTTTGAAAGTGTGATATGTTGAGAATGTTATTATTTTATTTCAAAATTTAGTTTTACCATATAAAATTAGCCGAGTGGAATGCATTTTCGAATAAGTTCAATAAAAAAAAAAAAATGAAAATATGACAATTAGAAAACACACATGGCCCAGTGTATGATAGTTTAATAGCTTACATCTAATAGATGAAGCATGAAAATTATAAGGGAAAAATCCGACTATGCAATATGCATACTGTGTTATCCAAAGGATAACCAATTATAATATAATATGTGATAAATGACAGGAGAATAAATATGGTCAATTGTAAATATGGTTCTGTCTCACCTCAACATTGATTATATGAGGGAGCAAGTTCCAGTTGCTATTCCTACAATATTGTAGCTTAAATAGATTAAATTTACATTCAAATTATTTCTACTTGAAAAACTCGCATGTTCGAAAAAATTTGGCATCGCAGATTTTAATTCCCTTGGGTTTTCTCCCTTAAATTATGTGACTTTTCCCACAAACATTTTGATTAAGAATAAAAAAAGCACAATGTAAGTTGTTTATTTTTTATTTTTAAAATTTTTATAAATTAAGTTAAAGTGCGCTATAATTATGAATTAATCATTTAGGTCATTTTTCATAAATCCAGTTCTGTTATTTCTATTTTGTAACCTAAACAATTTCTTTTTACTAAACCAAACATGAATAAATTTAATATTTGAACAAAAAATCTATGTTATATTTAAATATTTTGAAGAGTTACATTAAAGACAAACAGGCTGTTTAAAGTGTGCTATAGTTTTGAACAGTACTGCAAAAACCAAATCAATTTCTTCAGAAGGATTTAAATCAACATTTTTATTCATTATTGATTTCGTTGGACTAACATAATTTTCGATTTTATTCGAATCGAAATTGATATCAACATTCTCTTCTAAAATATGACTTTCATTTTTTTTTAAACGTGCAATTAAATTTTTTAATTCTATGTAATTCAACAACAATTGTTTTTGCATTTAACTTAAAAATGTAAACAGAGTTGTATATAATAAAAAAAAGACCATATTATTACTATTACCAACATCAGGACTTAATTTTTTAGAATAATCCCGGATTTTGGGTATTGGGGATTTTGGGACTTGCATCCTTAACCATGATGTATATAGGGTTAAAACAGTTTGTATATCTATGTATGTATATGTATAAAATTTGACATTTAAAATTTTGGAGGGAGGCGGGAACACTATTTTTTATATAGAAAGGTTGATGTGTGAAACTTAAAACAAACGAATAAACAAGTAATTAGATGATTAACTAAAACTACTAATAAAATTATCTGTTAAATGAAATCAGTTTCTTGGATATTAAAATCATTTTTTGTGTTTTATTTTAATTAAAAGACATTCCTATCTAAAACAACACCATTTATGTGCCATAGTTTTTAAGGTTATGTTCTTAATACAAACAAATATTTTTCATTAAAAAGGTCCTAAAAAAGGGGGTGCTACACTCCCTTGTTAAAAAAATTAATATTATTACTTATTTGAAGAACTATAATAGTTACTGTTTGAAAACTTAGCGTGAGTCACTTAGACATCAACTATCAAATTTGATAAACATTTTGTAAGATCAGATAATAGCAGTGGCACGTTACATATAAAGAAAGTTGATTTAAAGGCATATTAAAGTTATTCTTCATTATTTAAAAAAAATTTTTTTTCTTACAACTAATTGTAAATTTATTTATTTTTATTCTAGACATTGCAATTTACTTACCTTTTATTAAATTACATTTAAAGTAAAATATTGAAAATTTTGAATTCCTTTATTGAAGATATTTAAAAAACAAGGAAAAAAAACATATACATACATATGTATGTATATGTATTTACTTATGTATATGCATACATATACATACATAGTAAGTACATATTTTATACAGGTACTTCCAACCTTATTTTCTTTCGTTTCTGTTTAACAAAGATACACATTCACGCATGTATGTATGTATTTATGTATATATGTATGAACATATGGGCTAATCCTGCGTAACGCACGCTACATTCGTACACGTTTTTAGATTAAAATACAAACATTTTTTGGTCTTTAAAAAAAAATACCTTTAACTTTTACGTATTGTTTAGTAGTATTTTATTTGTATTTTCGAATGGCATAAAACAAAATCTTGTAGCAGGTATTTGTTGTGAAATAATTGATCACAAAGTTTTGTGACGCACGTCACAAAAAATGGAAGTAACTTTTAAGTTGGAGTGTGTTTTCGTAATTTTTAGCGAATTTTGCATAATAAAGCCCAAAAAACCTAAATCCTTTAAGAAAGATGAATATAGGAGAAATCTGAAATAACTTAATTGGAGGCAAACAAATTGTAGTTTTTTTTTCAACAGCCGTAAACCCATTGTGACGCACGTTACGTGAGGCACGTCACCTTTTTTCCACTAGAGTAATTCTATGTTATTTTTACCAGATGGTTTTCGAAATGATAAAATTTTGTGAATGTATGTAGTAATGCACGTATATATTGAAAACGGTTTTATTTTTTTAAATTTTGATAAACAATGGCAACCCTTTAGCTTTGAGTTATTTAAAAATATTGCTGTGGAGCCTTCATTTAAAATGTCATAACTTTTGTTGTGTTTAAGATTTAAAAAAATTCTTTTTGATTACAGTTGGCAAGATGTCAAGGGTTAATAAATTAAATTATTATGTAAAAAAAATATAACTCCAAATTTTTTAATAACTTTTATACAAAAAGCTATTTATATGGTCTAAGTACCCTGATATTTTCAGAATGGTGTCTCTACTAGTTTTCGAGATATTACGAAATATGAAGATGCATGTTTTTATTACTTCGTCATACAAACTTCATTGCCTTCGTCACAACACACTTTTCTTTTAAAAGTTGCTAGAGTTAGATGGGAACATAGGAAAAATGCGAAACAGAGCTTCCAGTAGAAATAAATGAATGTATTTTTGTATACCTTAGTGTTTTTTTTAATCTGTAATTTTCCTAACACCGATAATCCAATAACAATTGCAAAAGTTTTTAATGCAATTTTTGCAAGAACTCAAATCATTACGCACGTCACAGAAATTAATATGCTTAAAATATGAACTTGATTTAAAAATATAGAAAACTTAAAAAAAGTTTATTCTAATCACAATATAAAAAAACTTATTTTTCGTGACGCACGCCACAACGCATGGACCTGACATTTCATACCTAATTTTAATCTTTCCAAAATAGTAAAAAAAAAACATTTTTTACTGAAATTGAAGAGAATTAAAGCAATAAAAATATGGCGTTTGATCGGACCATCTATATTAAGACTAAAGTAATATGATCACCTAAAAAAATGTTCATTTAGGGGTAGGATTTGGTATTAATTTTTGTATTAATGATCATCGAAATACATTTTTTTCTTTTATTTATAAAATTAAATATCTAGTCTAATATTTAATTGAAAAAAAAAATTTAGTTAAATAAATTTGAAAAATGTTTGCTTGGTAGACTGTTTCTGGGATTAGCCCATATGTACATATTTATATCTACACACTTCAAATTATTTTTTTTTCTTAGTATTTTATGGTTTTAAAGTAACTTGTTCGTTTGTTTATCTAATTTCTTCTTTATATTGATGGTTTTTGTGCTACTTGAACTTCTTGATTTTGTTGTTATGTTTAGTTAAATCTGGGTCTTAGAATTAAACAAGTATTTATTGCTGTCAGGAATTGATTTTGTAAAGCCGGTTTATTAACAACAATGCAACCAACAATCATTTATCTATTTAGCCATCATCCATCTAAATACATATAAATATGTAAACATAAATATATACATATACATACATCTGTACATAGATTTTATTTGACGTGTAATAAGGTCGTTCCTTAAATCCAGTTTTTGTATATTTTTGGAATAATATGTACATATGTATGTGCATAAATACATATGTAAGTATGTATGTATGTAGTGCTTCTTTTACATTGCATTCACAAAATGCAAAACTTTGTTAAATTCTCCTTTAAGCTTTCTTTCATGTTCACACAGGGAAAGTTAACTTTTACAAAGTAAACCATCTTCAATTTTAGGCATTTTTAATTGGCTTCCTAGCAAAAACTTGCATTGAGTTAAAATATTAAAATACTGTAGTTGCACTACTTACCTTACCCGCTTGCTTACAAACAGAAACTTAAGAAAGTAATTACTTTTTTATGACTAAATTACTCTAATTACTATAAAGGGCACTAATGGGCTAATGTTATTAAGAAGAAGCAAGTTATTACTATTAGAAGTTATTACTATTATTATTAGAAGCAAGTTGTTATTAATCAGTTTTTGGCGGGTATGTAAAACAAGTTGGAGTGCTGTATTTGGCTGTGCAAAGTCTTATAAATATATCCTTCACCACGTGTAGGTATGTAATAAGAACTGTATTTACGTACATACGTATGTATGAAAATATCCGGAAGGTAATTGAAGTCCTAGATAACTTGATTTTTTTTTTATACATTTTTATCCATATAGGTTTTTCGCCCATATTCTTTTAGACTCTGGGCCAATAAGCTCAATTTTCAGTTTTCGAATGACCCGAAAGACATTTCCTATACACAAATGTAACAAACAGGTCTGTAGGGTAACCAAAAGCTGCAAAACATTCTTCTTTGTGTGAAGAGTCACCTATCTATCGGTCAGGGAGTCAGGTCAGGGTTGCTAAGCCCACTGCAGGAACAATTTCGCTGCACCCCTCCGCCCGCGGAGGAGAATTTTTCATGTAAACATTTATTTATATAACAAATAAACCAAATTTTCTTTTTTAAAGGGATATACAGGTGACCCCCGAATTACGAACATCATTGATAAGTTATAAAATTCGTTATACAAATACGAAATTTCGAATTTACGAACATCATTAATAAATTATAATAAATAATGAAGTTATTATATTAATTTGAAACTAAATATTTTTTTTTTATGTAAAATTTCCTTTTGTAATAAATATCTAATGTATTTTTTTTTATCGAATAAATTTCTTTTCCAATTTTGTTATAAATGTTTCATAGGGTTTCGCATAACGAATGTTTTGGGTACACATCTATGTATTTTTAATACAATAAGTTTGTATTATAATAAGGATCTCGTTTTACGAATATTTTTAATCCCTGGAACGTATCTATTTATTCTCAGTAGAATATCATACTAATATTGAGCTCGCAATACGAATACTGTTCGTCAATCGGGGGTCACCTGTACTTTTATTTATTTGTATTTAACTTATTTATATTTAATTTAAAGGTATAACTACAAATATCTAATTTGCAGATTTATCAGATTTTTTGCAAATACCTTTTAAACACTGCCCTAATCTTTAAATGTTTGTGAATGGTTTTAAGGACAATTTAAATTTAAAAATATTATTTTTATTTTAGGGTTTGATTATTGATTGATATCTGTTTTTCTGTGTTAGCTCAACTCAAACCATAAAGGAAATTGTTTTCACGTAGGAATATCTCTTTGTTTATTTACAAACCATGTAATCGAAACTAAGATAAATTATTTTGCACTTGGGATAAATAGTTATTTCATTAAATTATTATATTTTAAAATAATAAATTGCTCCAAAGTATACATATGTATGTATGTATGTGTGGAATGTACGAAAAGAATTTTTAAAATATTGCAATGGAAAAATGCTAATAAACTTACGATTAAAATAGGTGGTAATATGTGGTAGCATAATAAATTGTATTATATTTTTAAAAGATATATCTTTTTCTCTTTTTCAAAACTTTAAGTGTTGTTTAAACTGCTTAATCGATAAACCCAATTGCAGCTGTGATAGTCGACAACATTAAATTCATTTAAAGGTTGGATGAGTTCATTGGTCCATTAGTCTTTAAATATGATAAAACCCAGAAATTTATAGTCAACGGTGTGCAGTACAGAAACATATTACTAAGTTTTTTGTTCTAATTATAAGTAATTAATATTGCAGACATGTGGTGATAGATATGAAGACCTTTTATCTGGTCGCCTCGTTAGTACGACTGGACGTCTTACAGGTATGTAAACCGCATGACTACACCAATAAATAAAACAAAACAAAAAAATAATGGACAATTGGAGCCAACATTACTCCCGAAACTCTGCGACGTGTTTTCAAACATTGTACCTTTAGATAAAGTTGTGTACACGTCAGTCACTTGTTTGTAGTTATATTGAACACTATACTTCTGCGAGAAAAACGTAAATTGTGTCTTTTAATTATCTTCAAAATTCAGTGTCCGATTTTTTTTTTTTTTTGGTTTTCCTTTGTAAACAAAGTCTGTAAAAATATAAATTTATTTAACTTTTCTTGTATTCTACCTGACAGGCAGTACCTGTACTCACAGTAATAGATAACAAGATTATTGAATGATGTCTGCCAATCAGAACACTTACTTCATTACGAAATCTGCTCTGTTCATTTAAGTGAACCAAATTTCTGTAATTAAGAGTCTGTGCTAGAACTCTGTGACGACATCGTTAATTTCTTACTTTTTAAATGAATTGTGTATGCCAAAACTACCTGCTAAGTTATAGTTGGTAAAAATCTTTTTGTTGATATCAAGGGATACCAAACTACATTAAAATTATAAATTTCGAAAATTTTCAATATTTGTATGTATTACCTTCTACCACCGGAAGTGGTTACAAATTGTACATAAAGATTTGATATTCCGCGTGTAACACCAAGAAGTATTTTTCTAAGACCCTAAACTATATACATTTGTTTGTACGAGAATATGTTTATTTTTGGTCTTTCTGTGGAAAACATTCTGTAAGACAGTTAAATTAAATGAAAATTAACTGTTAAAAGTTTCTGGACGCAGTTTGAAATAAAGCGGTCAAATTGAAAAAGTAGAAGTTAAAAAACAAAATGTGAAAGAACCTAAAAAGGGTTAGTATTTTTCAGTTTTATTAAATAATTTTAAAACTACTTTTTTAATTTATGATCTAAAATGGCAGCAATTGTTTAACTTATTCGGGGTTTTGGTGCCTTAACTAATGGCAAACTAAGAACTGTGAATAAATACCCAAGCAATACAGTCTTAGTTTTTCACGACTTGAATGGTCAGATTTATTAGAAAATCTTTCTAATATCAGTCAGATTTAATACATTTTTTGTGTTTGATGATATTAGACTCTAATATTAATTAGACTAATAAAAAAAACTACAACAAATACTTCACATTTTTAACTTCAAATTATTTCATATTTGTTTAAAGCAACACAAAACTGTGACCTAAATAATACTTTTTATTACGTGATCATAAAACCAAGATTGCATGTTTTTGTTATAAGACAATAAATCTCTTATCTCCAATGACGCATTTTAATAGAACAATCAAACATTTAATTATTTTATTTAATTTTTGTCAAAATAACAACGGTGAAGGAGATGGATCAGCGACTTTACTAATAAAGGGGGACAAAAATATAAAACCGCTAAAATAAAATATCTATTCGTAATTTGTACAATTTTCTTTGAGTCAAAATCTAGTTCAGGTATTATAAAAAAGATAAGGATTTTTTGGTAGCTTAAATGTGCCGAAAATATTCATTAAAATAAAGACCCACTCATTAGTAAAACTAGTTATTACATTGCAGATTTTTAGTTTTTATAATTTTATTATAAAGATTCTTAGACACACGTTGTGAACAACGAATCGAATTAAAATCCAATAAATATAAAAAATATTTTTGTATTTGGGAAGATAAAGAAAAAGTAAAGAATACCCTCTAAAGAATGCCACCCAATGTTCATAGTGAACTTGGTGCTCCCCGTTTAGCTAATAGGTCTATTTCGACCAACTATAGACGGTATAACTTTAAAAGCTACACAGAAAACATGTTTGTTATCATCCTTAGCTTCAATAATTTTTGTAATCTTTTTCTGTGATTTACATATTTATCAAAACTAGGAAATTCGATTTCTTGATTGGAATTGAATGTTTATGTGAATATTTTTTGCCAATAAGTAACAGATACAGTTGTTGGGTATTTTCTATTTATTTATTTATGATTTTTCGTAGGAGATCTTGAGGTGTATTATAGAATTTATTTCCTTATTATTGTGGTATTTCCTCTTGCTTTGATACGAACCCTTTTTTTAAATAGGAAAACTACTATGGAAGTGACTCGTACAAGGTTTGGTGTCGATATTTACAGATTATAGCTATTCTACTCTTCAAAATTAAATTATTAAAATTTGCTTAAATTCAAATAACACATAAAATACTTAGGGACAAGAAAAAATTTGTTTTAAATTGCCCTCAGTCGCTAACCAACCTTCCGATTATAATCTTTTCTATACAGACTTTCATAGCAGATTCAAGGTTCTAATTCCCTCCAGGAGTGTATTTCAGGATGTGGTATTTTTCGTTTGGGAAGCCTGTAGGCTAATCATGACAGGAATATTCGAAGGAATATCGGTATCATTGTTGACAGTCAGGTGGCACTTCTTTCACTCAAAATATACACTTTTATATCCCTATTAGTTGGGCAATGCAAATGGAACTGTCTAGGTTAGGTCAACTATCTGACATTTCTCAGTCTGGGTCCCTGCGCATAGGGGCTACTATAGCAATAAACAGGCAGATATACTAGCCAGAGAAGGATCTGCTTTAAATGTATCCAGTGCGTGTTCAGTCGCAACTCTGCTGGGGACCAAACAAAGTAGTATCTTTAGTAACTTTCTCGGCAGAGCTGAAAATAGGTGGGGAAATATGGACACATTCAAGATTGCCAAGCTGATGTGGACCTCCTTTAATATTAGACATACAACGCAACTCATGAATCGTAGTCGGAAAGACGTAACAAGGTTGCTAGCAATATAAAGGTGCCACTGGACGCTGGGAAAACATGCACAACGGCCGTGCATGGTATCTGAACCAGGTTGAATGACCTACTGAAATATTTGACTCCTATTCACTATTTAAGCCAAAAATGTCAAGGTAATACGGTATGCATTTTTAACGCAAAATGTTGGTTTGTAATCATATAAAACGTTAAATATAGTGTTTAAAATGTATGTAATATTAAAACGCTTAAAAAAATACTACTTTTTTTTTGTAAATGTTTCTGATACTTGGCTAAGTCATCTTATAGTTTTTAATAAATTTTTTGCTATTTATGTTTTAATTTAATTGTTTGCTTTTAAAATTTTTAATTTATTTTAGCTAATGCAAATGTCAAAAAATAAGAGAATTATTCAAATTTGCAAAGGCAAACATTTGATACGTCTCTATATATCTAAGTTCCAAACAATCCAAAAACTAATTACAAAAATAAATGATTTACGGGTAAAGTTTATCATTGTGTCATCAAAGTCGATAAAAATTATTCAATTATAAAACGTGTATTTAACAATCATTACCACGAAATAGAATTTAAGATTATTATCTGAAAAATAGTAAAATTACATACAAAAAAGGATTTACATACATACATATGTATGTACTATGTTCATATATTTTTCAATTTTCCAAAATTGTTATCAAAACTAAAAAAAATTATATCTCCACGTGGAACCGATTTTGGGTAAAAATAACAAAACGGCAATATTGGTTCTGCTAACGATGATTAAACGAGAAAAAAACATTGACGTAAGTAGTCCTCGCCTTGAAACAAATCGATGGCTCGTCAATACCTCGACTGCATTTTTGAGATATTTTTTTCCAATAAAAAAATTAAGCACGAACAAATAAAAGTCAAAATTTAACTTTTATTTGTTTAACGAAAAAGAACGTCAAATTTTAATTATTTTTGATGACAAAAAAAAAATTAAGTTTAACTGTTATTTCTAATTTGAGTAAAATTTCGACGTCACACAGTGGTTTAGAGAAGGTAAAACATTAGAAATAATTTGGTAGCACTCAAACCACTGTGTGTCGCATTTTTTACGTTACGGTTCCTGATTTTGACAGATATGATGAAATACAAATTCAGCTCTCTGTCAAAGCATGTAGATCCTTTTCTCGTAATTGTACCTAAATGTATTGATAAATAAATGAAATTGTACGTAATGTTTTTAAGCAGATTCGTTTGTTTCGTGTATTTCATCACTTAATATTTTTTACACGAATATGTATCCATACATATGTACATGTATTTATGTATATATATATATATGTATATGTATATCGAAAAATTTATGCTTTGTACACTTATATGTCCATACTGTAAAGTACATATATAGATGTATGTATGTATGTACATATATCTTTAAAAAAACGAGGCAAGTCTTGAAATTACTTCTAAATTTGTTTTGTTTTCATAAACAACTTATTATTTCTACTCAAGGAAAAATAAGAAGAAGTTTTTGAAATGATTAAACATACACAAATGACAAATATGTAAATCTGCTTAAAATACCTGTCAGCTGTTTTTAAATGTATTTATTATTCACCTTACTTAATCAATTTAAATAGGTAAATGGGGTTAAAAACGAATGTTCAACTACTTTATCTAATACACCTAATTCTGTTTTTACACGGTTTGAAAATAAAAAAATTTTAAAGTTTTTACACGATTTTATTCCATTTATCACGATTCAAAATCTTTTGGGCTTGAGTTTTTTTTTTGTCAAATTTAATTTATGCGAAATATGTTCATATCACAAGTTTAAGGAATTCCCTTTTTGTGGATACATACAAGCAAATTGACTGGTCAGAGCAATTATTCCAACGATGATAGTGATTTTATACGCATTCGAAGCAAGCAAATGCGAGTAACTGATGAAAATTTTTAAACCTTAAAAATTGTATAACCTTTCTTTTTGTTAACAACATAGCTGTTTTACATAATTGTTTTTAGTTGCTGAACTTGTCATACATTTAATTTACGTTACTTTTAAGCTTAGAGTGCATATCTTTTTTTATACCCTTCACAACAGGTAATAATGGTATATATAAGTTTGTCATTCCGTTTGTAGTTTATACAATATTCGTTTGCGACCCCATAAAGTATATAAATTCTGAATCCTTATAGATAGCGAAGTCGATTTAGCCATGTCCGTCGGTCCGTCTGTCCGTCTGTTGAAATCAAGTTTTCTCAGCATTCCGATGTCGTACGTCGACGCTTTAGTAGTATCAAACAATCAGAAATTCTCCTGAGATGTTTGCTATTGAAATCCAGTAAAATCGCTTAATAACTGACCGAGATATAAGCCAAAAAAGACGATTTTTTTTACTCAAAAATTGTTATATTTGTGTGTAAAACATATATCCGAGATATAAAAGCAAAAAAAAAATTACGAGATATAAGCAGAAACATTTTTTTTACACAAAAATTTTATTTTATATATATTATATAAGTGTGTAAGATATGTCTTTTGGGAAATTTAAAAAAAAAAGATTTCGAGATACAGTAGACTCGCGGTAACGTAACCTATTAACAACCAAGCGTGTTAACGTTTGCGAAGTTGTTCATGTTGTCGAAGGTGTATTTCTTAAAATTTTTCAAATAAATTAGACATGTGTTTTAACTCAAATTCATTTCGGTTGTGTTTGGAAGATCTTTAGCTTCAAACTGCTTTTTTTACCTGTAGTTAGGGTTTTTTTTTTCTCGCATTTTTTTGCTTCCCGGGTAAGCGGGAAATTTTTG
>NDXZ01010548.1:0-12336 GCA_003055125.1 Paykullia maculata
AGATTCGGTATAGCCGAATATAACGCTCTTACTAGTTTTTGTTTTTTTTTAATATTTTTTTGAATTTTAATAGAATTCATGAAAAGCTAAGTGAAGCTTCTACTACTATTTAGACAACTATTTAGGAAAAAAATATAGACACTAGAATTATGATTAAAAAGTACCAAAAAGGGGGAAAACCGGGAAAATGCGTTTAATGTAAATTACTAGGCCGATTTGGGTAAAATTTGAAACACGCATTTCTTCCGACATAAAAAGTAGTATGACATAATAAAATTTTAAAAACAAAAGTAATGGGTAAGAGAAATGGGGAAATGTGGAAAAACGGGGAGCGAAAAAGTACTTTTTTAACTTTTAGATAATTTTTACATTTTTTTTTTAGTTTATGAGTCGAGAAACGCAATATAAGGCGCATCGCTACTAATTAAGATAAAAATCATATTGGGGCTATAAAGTACTTTCTCAACTTTTAGGGTACTTTTTTAAATTTTTTGGGTTTATAACTCTAAAAAATTAGGGCCAATTGATCTTAGCCTATTGTTCCTTAAGGACTATCAGCAACACACTGTAAAAATTTAAAAAAAAATCAGTCCAACGATGTGGCTATAAAATACAAACATACATACAAACAAATTTTTTTCATCTCTGTATATATAAATTGATGTTTCGATATTTATGCCCAACCCCAATACTTACACTTGGTGAAAGGTATATAAGATTTGCACCACCGAATATAGCGCCTTTATTACTTAAGAACAAGTAATTTGAATTAAAAATTTATAGTTTCAAAATTTAAATCTAATTAATTATTATAAATTTTTTTCGCAATTTTATTTAATATATTTTTCTACATTTAATATAGTAAACATGTTTTAACTAGGGTTGGGAAAAAATATCGATATATCAATATTTTTTTAATATCAATCGATATATTTCGTCGATATTTTCCAGTATATCGATTAATCAATATTTTTCTTCGATATTTTTTAACTCTGGTTTTGTATTGTATGTTATTAATTTGTAACAAATCTTCTTGTCACAGTCTTTATCGAATAGACTGTTATAATATTTTTATTGACAGTTACGGCGCGTTTAATTTGTATTTGTTTACAGGTATTTAGAATCCTATAGCAACAAGATTTTATTCACACCCGTAACTCTCAAGTGTAAAAGCTGTGTAACAAGTGAACACATCAAACAGAGGGTGATCCTTATGGCAGTATCTAATAATGACTGGTTCAAGTACATTTTTGTAGCCTGACTTCGTAGTTTAACCACAATATAGTGTTCTGTATAAATTGTTTCTATGTTAACCGTTAAACATTAATAAAAAATTACTTTTTGTTCTATAAAGTTCGTTTGTAAATTTACGAAAAATATCGAAATATCAATATTTTCAAACCGATATATCGCCCGTCAACGATATTAAAAAATATATCAATATTCTTTTGAATGCCCATCCCTAGTTTAAGTTCAAGAAATTGAAATATAATAATAATAAAAAAATACACAGGCTTATTTAGAAGGACTGACATATGTATGTGTAGATTTTATTAATATTAAACGTATTTCACCAATTTAATGGCAGTTTAACAACGCCTTCCCCTATGGGATAAATCGACTTCCTAATCTATAAGGATCCAGAATATATAGGGTGTTAATGGAGTCGAAAATAAATATTATAGAAGTCACAAACGGAGTGACGAACCTATAATAACCTTGCCACATGTATGAAGGGTATAAAAACAAAAACAAATGAAACATTTTAAAAATATAGGTTCATTAATTGTTCGGATACGCTTCGAAATTTTTATAAATTAAAACTTAAAAAAATATATGTATGTATGTACATATGTATATAGTATATGTACATATCAGACTACGTGATTTTATAGGATTCCCAGTGATGTTTTTTTTTAATAGCTTGTGTTAAGTTTTACAATAATAAATGATTTTTGATCTTAAAACAAAATATTTTAAAAGCATGACACCTTTTTATGATGACATATGTACATACATATGTATGTGAATTAACAAAAAACTCTTAGGCATAAATTGTCTCTAAGCATAAAATAAGTCCAAATATAGACAAAAATTTTCTTAGAAAAACATTTAATTTTTGTAACAAAATACAGTTTTCTTTCATTCAACTCCCAGCAACAGATTCGAGTACGAACATTTTAGGAAAGAGTCTCCTTAAGAAAACTTTTGAAGCATGTCAAAATTTGTGTAGCTATTTGATCAGTAACACTTAAAAACCAACTTGCGGCATGTCATGGAATTTTTATTATGCGGGCGATTTTGAAATACATTAAAAGCTTTTTAATCTAAATATATTTCTAATTAGTTTTGATATTTTTATAAATTCAAATATATTTATTTGTAAATGTTTTATTAACGCAGGTATCTTTAAAAAATTAGGTAGGGAAAAAATGATTTATGGATTAAAACTTTTACAAGTTGAAAATCTGTATGTAAATATGTATATACATACGAAAATTGTCGTATTACTATTAACTTTAAATGTATCACTATAAAGTTATTTATATTTTTTAAAAACGATGTATTGTATATTACTATTGTGAATGGCTATTGTAAGTAGCTTCTTTGTTTATCTTACGTTTATTGTTAATTGGCGCTTTAAAATAAATAGATACGGCCTATACATAGTCCCAATTCACAAAGTAGAGATTGGACCATAAGAAACTACCTGTTCACAATTAAGAATTTTAACAACAGAGGATTCTAAATTAAACAATTCAAAAGTACATGTGTTAATGAGTTACAATTTGCCTTTGCTGAATTCCTACTTTGTTGATTTTCCGTTTACTCAGAGAATTAAAATATTATTTTTTGTTAAAATAATTGGCTAAAACAAGCTAGTTAGTGTTATATTCTGCTGTAGCAATTTCAAAACTTTGCAATAAATGTGAAATAAAGAATATCTTCTGAGTATGGCTTTGCCGGTTTTTGTTCTTGAATTGCTTTGGCAGCACAAATAAATATTGCCGCATATTAACAGTTTAAGAGAGAAA
The DNA here is from genome assembly GCA_003055125.1 of Paykullia maculata. Taxonomy (NCBI): domain Eukaryota; kingdom Metazoa; phylum Arthropoda; class Insecta; order Diptera; family Rhinophoridae; genus Paykullia; species Paykullia maculata. The sequence continues at coordinate 3,036 of NDXZ01010548.1, forward strand.
GACACATTTTGACGGCGCAAATCAAAACAACGCAAACAAATACAACGTAAGCCAAGTAATTTCGTACTTCAACGATATAATAAAATTTCCCTACCCAATAAACTATTATATTAACAATAAATATTGATAACACTTTGATTCAAAGATTTAGTCTCCCTCTTATTGCCAACAAACAGCCAAAACCACTATCCAAGTTCCCCACACAACCGAAATTCAAGAAACTTGTTTATTTATTTATTTGCTTTGTCGACCCTCGCGCTTAAATTGTTTTTCACCATTTAAGTAAGTTAGTGCTATTTATTTCGAGAAGAGCCAAATGATTTTATTGAATATCATTGTAATTATGCTCCCCCTGCACTTTAAATTAATTCGTTCCACTCATCCGACCACCGAAGAATCCAAGCAAAATATAATTATTTTATCTCACTCTGTTCAGATATTGTATTCACTTTTTTGAGTTTGTTTTTCAGGGATGGAAAAATTACTACTACAACAAAAACTACAGTATCTCTGCAATAAGTTACACCGGTCAATCTTAATCATGCCACATAAACTCAGATATCTAAAAATGTTTTCGCATCCTACCCGTCATTGGTAAACTTTATTAGTTTTGTTTCGGTTGGTCTCAGACTTCTTGTAATATGTTGATAAGTATAAGCAGTAATGCAAGCAAATGGACGTTGAACCTTAAATCAAATAATTAAAAACGATCCAGTATTTGAAGAAACATTTAATGATCCAAAAAAACGAGCATGGATATCTTTTAAAAAAGTTGTTGCAAATTTTTAGAGAACCAAAAGAGTGACAGCCACAGAACTTTTATCAAGCTGTTATTGGATTATCAATCATTAAGTTACAACATGTCACTCAAGATTCATTTTTTAGACCAACACATAATTTTAGGTATTTGGGAGTTGTGAGCAATGAGCACGAAAAAAGGTTCCATGAAGCCATTGCAAAGATGAAAAAGAGCTATATGGGTAAATTAAAGCTATAAATGTTGGTCGATAGCAGCTACTGGAGGATGAAAAGGACTAATATCAGAAGCAAAATATAATATGATATGATAGAAAATCTCAAATCGTAAATTCATAATAGAAACTTTTTACCTTATTTATATCAGACGATAATCATTTTTTGATATATTAAAATTACGTCAGTATACAATGTTCTTGGCCAGTAGCCTATTTCAATCGCTAATTTTTTCTTCCAGTCACTTATTTAAGTAAAGTCCGTGTGACACAATAAAATATAAATTATATTGACAACTTATAAAAGGTAGCTTTTTTAAAAAAAAAGGAGGAGCTTATACTGAAATTAAATAAGTTATATTCGGCTGTGCCAAATCTTATATACCCCTGCATGTATGTATTTACATGTCCGAAAGGTAATTAAAGTTTTGGAAAACTTGATTTTTTATAATATAAATTTATCAATATTGTTTTTCTCCCATATCTTTGCGGATTTTGGGCCAATTAGTGCAACTTTTTAATGTCCCGAAAGGCATGTCTAGTAGACATTGTCAACACACAATTATAATTAGTTTTTTTTTAAAGAAAAGGATTCGTTTTTATTAAACAATTTTTCAGAATTTTTTATAGGATATCTCGAAGATATTTCTGCTACTTTGCTATTAGCAGCGGGTTCGTTCGAAGTCAGGGGGCGGAGAAGAGTTGATTTCAATAGACAGGCGAGCAGGCAGACATGGGTTAATCGACTTATCTATCTATAAGGAATCAGAATATATATACTTTGTAGGGACGCAAATAAATAATGTAGAAATAACAAACGGAATAACAAATCTATGTATATATACCCTTGTCACCTGTAGTAAAGGATGTAAAATATAAATTTTTATAGAAAACAAGCTGTTTGTAGCCGGCGTAGCCCGGGTTAACATACAATTAAAGAAATCTAATAGTTATGTGTAAAAAACCATTTTTAGTCCCTAACTGGTTTACGATGCTTTTAAAGAAAGGGACCCGGCCGCTTCCTAAAGGTGGATTCACCCACTTGTTTCGGACAAAATTTTCGTACTTACAACATTTTTTTCAATGAGAGTTTTCTGCAGCACGATTCATTTTGAAAAATTTGTTCAGAAAATCAAAGCTTCCACAATCATATATACATATGTACGTAAGCACCCGATTTGGCAACTAAATTCAACTTTGTAGGAAAAAATTTAAACTAGTAGCAACTCAGTTCAATTTTGTCTAGACAAAAATTAAAATTAAACCAATTCAAACTGAGAGTTGTTCGGAAAAAACTGTTTATCTCTCTTAAAAAGAGAGACGTCAAACTCTATACAAAAAAAAATTGTCCGGACAAAAGTTTTGGCTTGACACAATGAGTGAATACACCTTAAGAAGGATAAATTATAGGTTGTTTAAAGAATAAAGGTGCTGTGGTTTGTACCATAAAAATAATTTCGTTTACATAAGTTTTTAAATTATAACTATTTTATAAAATAAAGTAAATTTCTTGATATGCCGTCTTGTGCAATTATCACCACTTTTATATTCTTTAAATATCCATAAATATGCCAGGCAGAGTGCTTTATTTTTAAAGATCAAAGGTTTGGTAAAGTTATTCAATTAATGCTAATGTAGCTTACACCAAGATTTAAGACTATTAATTTAATAGCTCCTTTAAATGTCAATGCCGCGAACCTTGTAAGTGCTCTTCATTTTTGCGTTGAATATGAATAAATTATCAGTCATCCATACAAAATTTTAACCTACGTATGTGTATATATAATAGTTCTCATGATATGTTTACCATATTAATTTGAGTTGCATGGGAGTTGCCAGGATTTCTTTATAATTTTTTGTTAACTCTCAGTTTTGTTAAATATCAGTTCCAAAAATATTCTAAACTAGTAAGAGCGTTATATTCGGCTATACCGAATCTTTTATACCCTTCACTACGTTCTCTATGTGTGTAAATTGGTAAATTTTTTTCAAAATACCCAAACATTTTATTTTTTTTTCCAATAAAATCATTTTTGTGTTAAAAAACACAAAAAAATAAAATTTGTTTTTTGCTTATATCTCGAAAAAAAATATTTCTTTAAAACTCCCCAAGAGACATATCTTACACACAAATATAATAATTTTTGAGTAAAAAAAAAACAGTAAAAAACTAGGTGGTCGTTTTTTATGCTTATATCTCTGCCGGTTATTAATGGCTCTTGCCAGTTTTCAATACCGATTTTCTCGAAAGCATTTCCAAAAGTTCGATACCACATACAACCCTGGGTGACCTATGGGAGCTACGTAAACTTGATTTCAACATACACACGGACAGACGGACATGGCTAAATCGACTTCCCTATCTATAAGGATCCCAATAATATACTTTATAGGGTCGCAAATGAATATTAAAGAAATTACAAACAGAATGACAAACCTATATATACCCTTACTTGTGTGTGTGAAGGGTATAAAAATGTATTTGAGTTGTATGGTGGGTGCCACACCCCCTGATCATAAAAACTTTAGGCATAAGAGTTAATCGTACACAATTTCAAGACGGAGAATACTTATAATAGTTCTCTTTATATTTCATAAAATGTATTTAAATTGTGTAAGAGTTGCCACGCCCCCATATTTTTTCATACAAAGCGTCTGCTAAAAATCGCGAACCTAACAATAAAAACTGCAAGCAAATCGGCCCTTCTCAAGTGATACGTTTACATACATACATGGACCATTTTATTTTTACACTCATGAATAAAGACAAAAATTAAGTTTTATATAAAATTCAAAAACTATATTTTCAAAGTGTGTTTTACTAAAATTCTTCATATAAATGCAAAAACACGTTTTACTATGTGTTAGCAGGACTATCATATGAAAGTTATTCTAACGATAAATTTATTTCTATGATAGAATTAAAGATAGTTTTTTAATTTTACTTTCCCAGGCCTGTTGTTTATTGTTTTTGTTTTTTATTTACTTCAAGAACATTTTGCTTTCATTCTGTGAGGGTCGGCTGTCTAGAATGTTTGGGAAACCTAATGTTTGTGTAATTGTATGTTAATGTTGAATTTTCTTTGTGATTTGAAAGTGATTTAACGATTACAAAATATGCATATACATATGTATGCAAGTATACATGTATGTATGTATGTATGTATGTATATAAAAATCTAAGAGACATTTTTAAGTTATTTGTTGTTTTCTTAAAAAAATTGCTATTTATAACAAATTTACGAATTAATTTTCTATTTTGTTGAGGGGTGTTTTGTGGATATTTTTAATCTCTTACCGAATAATGCAGACTAACGACATGGCAAAAGGATTTTTATTCACTCTTAAAAAATTGTATATGAATTTTATTTTGTTTGATAAAAACGCTCAAGCTTTATAAAAATGCAAAACTAATTTTAATTTCAAGAACTACTTTCTCATTGTTATATACATACATTTACACTCGTGTGTTTTTAAGTCATTCAAATAGTTTTTACATCATGTTGACATCATATACGGTGATTTTTTAATAGCAAAAATCTCAAGGATATTTCTGATTGTTCGATACCAATAACGGGTCTTTACGAAATCGGGGGGCTGAGAAAAGTTGATTTCAACGGACTGACAGACGGACATGGATAAATCGACTTCCCTATCTATAAGGATTAAAAATATGTACACTTTATGGGATCGTAAATGAATACTGTAGAAATTACAAACGGAATGACAAACTTATATATACCCTTGTCACCTGTAGTGAAGGGTATAATAAAAAGGCAAAGAAAAGAAAAAACTTTTTTTATTCAATAACATGTGAAATAAATATATTAAATTTAAATTTTTAATAAAACACTCTTGTTAAATAACTAAGATAAATAAGAGGTAAAAATTATGTAACTTTAATTATTTGAAATTAAATGTAAAAACAACAAACAAAAAAATTCGATAACTTTTGCTAAATAACACATGTTTACAGCATATTTTTTATTGTGTATATGGGCCTTTCTACAGACATGTCAACCGCAGCCAAAAAATTCAAAGTCTATAAAAGTATGTTATTATAACATATTTTTATAGGGAATCTATCAAATTTAACTAATGTAAGCCAATCAAACATTTATTCATAGCACATTTTGAAATATTCGAATGTAAAGTCGAACAAGTGCAAAAGTTCTGTTTTAAAAATTTCTATTGCATGTTTTGTTTTAATTAATGATCTTACTGAGAGGCATTTTGCATTGACATTAGAGAAATGACCATATGAAAGTAATTTGGATTATTTAGTTTTTAGAAAATACCTTCTTACAAACATTATACGGTTAACTGTATTCGTTTTGACTTTATTGTTAAACTGGTTGATATTATCATAAAAGTGTTCAATTTTGCTATATTTTATTATATTAAAAAGTTGGTTAGATCTCTAAAATTTCGTTTCGAAAATCCGTTTTGAATGTAACTTATTTTATTCCAAAAAAATATGTATACTTTAGCTTAGTTAAATGTAATCAGATATATCAAAAATTATCATAAAAATTATTTTAAATTTGACTTAAAACATTTAAACACTTTTTATAAGTGATAAGTTTTATTAAAACATTTGTAAAGAAATTTAAACAAAATTGTCAAAAATATCCCTCTGTTGTTTTGTATTAGCCAGCTCATAACACAATTATTTGCAGAATATTTAAAGTAAATTATCAATTATTGCAATATTATTGCGATGTGTATTGATGTGTACTTAACATATTTATTGAATGAGAAATACAATTTTTTATACCGATTTATAATTCATATAAATACAAAATGTTTTATGTATTTAAAATATCTTATAAGATTTTTTTGAAATTGTATATTTTTGAGGGCTACAGAAATAAAATCCCACTTAGTTGCCACTCTACGAAGCGCAGTAAATGTATTACATAGTCAACTAGTTTGTGAGTTATACGCATTAAGAAAATTAGAAAAAGAAAGTGGTTTAATTTTTTTTATTTTTGAAATAAATAAAAAATAGAAAAAAAGTGGTTTAATTTTCAATTCATAGTCAAATTTTCAAAACAAACAAAAAACAAAAAGAAACAAATGAAACTAAATCATAGCAAAACGCCCTAAAAGGTATAACTATGTTTGTATCTCATGGCGAAAAAAAACACACAAAGACAAACTAAACATTATAATTTTCACTTTTTTTACTTTATTGTATTTTCACACAATTTTTACTCTTACCTCGACACAGAAATTTAAGAACATCAACATCAGTAAGCAGTAAGTAAAAGCTGCCTGCCGTCAGTTATAAAATCAGTAACTGGAAACAACAAATTCACATAACTCTAAACCAAATGTATCTGTAATTGTATTCACATAAACAATCTTTCACTGTAAAGTTAAATCTAAGGTAATTTCAAATGGCTGTGAAGAGTGGAACTTGCTTTTGTTTACTGGTAAATAGCACAATAAATGACTAACTGACTGACAAGTTTCTTTTCTAACTTAAAACAATAAAACCTAAATAAAAAAAGAAACTTGCATTTCATTTAATAACCATAATAGTCTTAAATAATAAAATCTAAATTATAGCAAACTTCACAAATAACAAAAAAATTTAATTCAAATAAGATGATAAACATAAAAAAAGTGTCGCATCATAAAAAATAGAACGTAAAAGAATTTATTTTTTTTTACGGAAGAAAACATTAAATAGAAATCTGACTTTAAGTTGATTTCTTTCGTTTGATTCTTTTTTACAAAAATGTGCACGTTTTATTTCAAATGAAGTTGCTGTCTAAAAAAAAAACTTCACAAAAGAAAAAAGTCACACAAAAATAATAGTTAAATTTTTTGTTTGATGCTTGCACGTCTTCTTAACAAAACACATACATTTACACAGACGTTGACTTAGCCGCCGTCAGTGACATAAAATCTGTTTGGAAAATTTTATTTTTAATCACTTATTTAGTTCTAATCGAACTAAAAAAAGATTCCAGGAATTTTAAAGGTTCAGTTCATTTTGATTTTGATGTTTGCTTTAAAATAGCACTTTTGAAACTAATATAAGCAAAATCCGTTTCACTATCTATATACATATATATATATATATATATATATATATAAATAACATTACTGATTGGCTAACTGACTGACTGACTGACTGATTCATTGCACAGCTCAAACGGATAGAGCTGGAGACTTGAAATTTGGACGGTGGGTAACTCTCCCGTTGTATAAATCCACCAAGAAGGGATTTTTGGAAATTCAAATATTTAGGGGGTAAACAAGTGATAAATCGGCAACCTTTTATCTTCTTTACCAAACAAGATAGAAACAAAATTTTAAAAGCATAATATCCTACTCAAAAAATAAGCCGACAGGTGTCCGGTACTTTTTTCAAATTTGGGGGCCTAGGGGGTAAAAATTATATTTTGGTACTTATGTTTTTTGGTACTAAACCAATAAACATAGAAATTTTATTTTAACTTATTCGTCACATCTCCAAAAAATATGAATATATTTTTGGTACGTTTTGGAAACTCGAACTTATAAGGATAAAAATCGTACTTATTTTTGGTACTTTTAATAAAATAAATAATTTTTTTTTGAATTTTGACAGAACTCATGAAAAGCTTCACTTAAGCTTCTATTTAAAAAAAATTTAGACACTAGAATAGAGACTAAAAAAGTGCCAAAAAGTGGAAAAACCGGGAATATGCGTTTAATAGTAAATTACTTGGCCGATTTGGTTAAAATTTGAAACACGCATTCCCTCAGACATAAAAAATAGTATGACATAACAAAATTTTAAGAACAATAGTAATGGGTAAAAGAAAAGGGGACATTGTGGTTTTCAACTTTTAATTTTAATTTAAAATTTGATAAGCTTCAAAACTATTATATAAAGCTATCTGAGAAACACATTTTAAGTGATATGATGTAAAGAGAACTATGTCTAAAACAAAATGTTACGATATCACTACTTTAATGGGTTTTATTTGAAAGTCGGAAGGGGTGCTAAATCTAGAGTTTATAGAATTAGGCTTTCAAATAACATAATTTCTTTATGTAGGTGGCTAAAAAATAGACGCACATTCACCTAATTTATTCTATATGCATGAATATATTATGTATACTTTTTATGTACGTTTTTAACGATATTAAAATCTTCATATTACACATTTATTAAACTTTAAAGGTATTCAGGGTATTTATTTCATTTCATACGCACCGCAATTAAATTGCACGGTAGTGTACCTACAAGATAGAATGTATTTAAATAGTAAGAATTTATTTTATTTAAAGTATTTTTTATTAATTAATTTTAACAAAGAAAAAATTTAAAACAATGGTATGGATCAACAGATGATGATCAATGTTATGATTTTGCCGAAATCATATGAACTTATTTACAATAATAAATAAAAAACTATGCAAAAAACCAAATGAAAGTGTTTAACTTTAATATGAGACCATTAATTAACCTGCTTTCAACTTGGTCCACTTTTATTATTGCATTAAAAAAAATTACTCGTACGAAAATAAACATTTAATAAAAAACGTTAAAAAATAACAAAACATTTAAAAGAAAGCAACAACAGAAACTAATAAAACGAAAGCAAAAATGTAAATGGTATAAAACAGAAAAATCCAAACCAATGTTCATTACGTTGCCCATGTTACTGATAACCAAACTAATCTATACAATGAATCTACAACAAGTATGTACGTACATATGTACATTATTAACTCAACAAATTTAGAACAAAATTTTAAAATAAAAAAAACAACAGATACTATATTATTAACAGTTATTAAAATTTAATTTTGGGGGTTTTGTTTGGTAATTATACAAATGAAAATTTCTCAATTAACTTTTAACACATCATCGTCTACGGGTCACCTATTAGTGTAAGTTATTATGGCCATTTTATAGCTGGTCACACCGTTGGACCGATTTTTTTGAAATTTTTACAGCATGTTACTGATAGTCTCAAAGGAACAATAGGCTAAAAAATTTTTGGACATTTTGGATGCCACGCCTACTTTTAATCTATATACCTAAAAGAGAAACGTTAGTGATTGAGTAGCTAACTGATTCATCATCGCCCAGCCCAAACGGATAAAACTAGAGACTTAAAATTTGGAGTGTGTGGGTTCCTCTCCCGTTATATAGATCCACTAAGGAGAGATTTTTAAAAATTCAAATATTTAGGGGGTAAAAAAGGGTAAAAAAGGGAAAAATCGGTAATCTTCTATCTTTTAAACCAAAAAAGATAGAAACAAAATTTAAAAATCATTGTATCCTACTCAAAAAATGAGCGGACAGGTGTCTGGTACTTTTT
>NDXZ01010554.1:0-11298 GCA_003055125.1 Paykullia maculata
CCTCAAAACATTAAAAATAAAGCCAGTCATCCCATAAATACCACTACGCACAGACAGATGAAAGTTTTTTTTTGCAAACTCACTGTCACAAGGATAAATCTATTTTTATTTTATTGTTGTTTTTTTTTTTAATATATATAAAGATCCAATTATTTATACACAAATAGTAGTAGATAATAAATACCAAATGGGCTTTACTGCATTTTTCTATATGACTGTCAAAAATTTTTATGACATCTTTCCTTATGTATTTTTTGTTAATATATTTCGTTTTGGTCCAATATTAAACTGTGCACCAACCTTTTAGCACTAGCAAAAATCGACACGAACTAAACCCACAATGTCTTTACAGAGTGACACTGCCGACTCAGGTTATCGTTAGTCTTTTTATACCCTTCACCAGAGGTGACAAGGGTATATATAAGTTAGTCATTCCGTTTGTAATTTCAGCGATATTCATTTGCGACCCCATAAAGTATATATATATTCCGAATCTTTATAGATAGGGTCTATCTCTATCTGTCCGTCTATCTGTTTGTTTGTCTGTTGATATCAAGTTTTCTCAGCCCCCCGATGCTGTACGGACACGTTAGTAGTTAATTTTCCTAACATGTTTGGTATTGAAATCCAAGGAAATCGCCTGATAGCTGGCCGAGATATAAGCCACAAAAGATGACTACCTATTATTTTTTTTAACACAAAAATGATTATATTTGTGGGAAAATTGGAAAATTAAAAAAAAAATTAACGAGATATAAGCAAAAAAAAATTTACACAAAAATTATTATATTTGTGTGTGTTGAAAAAATGTTACTAATATACACACGTAGATACATAGATAAATACACGTTGTGAAGGGTATATAAGATTCGGCATAGCCGAATATAGCGCTCTTACTTGTTTAAAATTATAGTTGATTTATGCTGCAATAGTTTTGAATTTCTTCTTTTAATTTTTTTCTTTCTAATGCTCCATTTGTTTTGTATAAAAAATTTACATGAATATTTTTAAATTGTTATTTTCTTTTAATTGTTTTTGTGAAAATATTTTTTTAAAACTGTTGCCAGGTGTTATTTATCTATTCGTTCGCATTCGCTTTTCTTCTGATTACAGTCTAAAGTAAAAAAATACGATTTAAGGACATAAATAAAATTTATAAGAGGGTGTGTGTGAAAACAAACACATGTTAGTATTTTACACAAAAAAAAATATATAAAAATTGTTATTGTAATAGAATATAACTTGGAATATTACATACTTTCTCTATAATATGGTCCGTTGATTTCAAAGACAAACTTATATTTTGGTATTTATTTAATGTGGTTTGCTTTTAACATCCGTTAATGACAGAGCCTTAAAAAATGCAAACTATACAATGGCAATCAAAAAAATATATGCTTTTAAAATAAATATTTATTTTGTTGTCAATAAAATGTTCCTAGATTTTAACGACGAAAGTTTTGATCTTATATTTTAATATCATACACCATTATTGTAACGTAACCATTATTAAGTATAAAATAAACACCAAAGTTTTCTACCAGATCTTATGATAAACAGTCTGTAATTAGTCTTAGCTCCCACTGTCAGATATCACCAAAGCGTTCTTTGAGTTCTGGATAAAATTTAATTGAAATACAAAAGCAGAGTAGTATCAGATCTTAACAAAAATTCAGCCAATAACTTTATAGGTTTTACATACTGAAGTGGTGGCTATAACTAGTGACCACAAACTCTTTTATGTTTCCGTATTACGAAGGAATCGATTAACATGCCTCCTATCTGTTTTGCCATAGTCGGGTATAAATAAGCTTTGTTCTTGTTTGGATTTTACCATCTTTAGGTTTCATCTTTTGATTGATTGATTAATTAATAATGATGGCATAATATAAGGTTATGGGGCTGATTTTTATTTATATTACAAAAAATCAATAATATGTCTTTTAATTCAGAAAGAATGCAAAAAACATATGACAAAGTAAGAGTCGTTATACAATCAAATTTTCCTTAATCTGTAATAAAATGTTAAATTTCAGTATTAAATTTCTTTATCTTTTACAGCAATTTTTAAAATTTGTTATCCTTTTAATTCCTTTGTTCATCCTATAACTTTTGCTCCAAAACAATAAGAAGCCAACATTTTAATCAATAACATTTATATCGCCAAGTGTCCTTCAACAACAACTGCTGAACTGTCTTAAACATAAAAAAAACGTTAAGTAAATTAATCATCCTACTTAAGAATTATAAAAATAAACATTTAATTGAGTACATTTGCCCTCCTGCTCACTGTACGTTTACATAAATTAAGACTATTGTCTGCTTATGGTTAGATAATCCTTTTTAATTACAATAGAAATTAATTGCTTTTTTTAAGTTTTTTCAAAGCAAAGAAAACACACACAATGAAAAATTATGAAAAATAATACAAAGCAGCTAAAGCTGCAAGATCAACTAGTTCAAAGTTGTTTGACACTTTCCCAGTTGCTTCTTCTTCTTTTTTTCTTTGGCATTTCTAGATTTGTTGTGTTGATTTTCTAAGTATGGCGCGTCTTAGGAAAAGTTTTATTTTTTAAAAAGCCTTATTAAACAAAAAGAATATGAGTTTAGTAAGAAGAGAATTAAACCAAGCAAGTTTCAAAAATTTTCTCAACTGCAGAGATAAAACTTTTCTGATGTGAAAAGAAAAAAATATTATGCTACAATGCACTTCGTTGCACAACTAAAATTACACACAATTGCCCCTTAATTTGTTTTATTATACCCTTCACCTAAGGTGATAAGGGTATATATAAGTTTGTCATTCCGTTTGTAATTTCTGCAATATTTATTTGCAACCCCATAAAGTATATATATTCTGAATCCTTATAGATAGGTCGATTAAGCCATGTCCGTCTGTCCATCTGTTGAAATCAGGTTTTCTCAGCCCCCCGATATTGTACTGACATGTTATTGGTATCAAACAATCAGAAATTACACATGCCTTTTGAGAAATAAAAAAAATTTTTTTAGAGATATCGGCAAAAAAAATGTTTGCTGGGTAGTAAATTTATTTATCTATCATTACTAGTTTTCATTTCAATTCAATTAAAGTTTGTATCTGTTTGATCTTTCCATTCATCTGAAGCTGAGTTGTGACAAATCCTTCATTCCTTTGTGTACGCAAAGCGCTTAAATAGTGTTGTTTTACGCATTATAAAATAAAGTACCAAATAAAGTACACTGTGAGCATATTTATCCCTTATAGATATGCAAGAACCTCTATTTATTCTGGTTTTAATTTTCTCTTTGTAAAATGTTAAATATAATTAAAGATATGAAACTTTAACAAAACATTATCACCCCCATTTCTTCTTTTAAATTAAAGCAGTGAGTCCTTAAATTTATCATAATAAAAAGAAATTAGATGTAATTCTAGAAAATCAAAGCATTGTATAAGAAAATTTCATTCGTTTCACCAGCATTTTGTTTTGTTCATTAATAAAATTTTGTGTTTTGTTTTAATTTTATTGTTTTCGTTTGATTCGCTAACTTTCTCTTTTATAGTAGTCGTTTCCATGATGAAACAATGGGGTGTTTAATTACAACATTAAACTAAACGTGTAATTAACGATATTATCAACACTCATACGCCATTCTTAATCATCAAACAATTATTTGTGTTAAAGATTTTTTTAAGGCGCCACAACAGTGGGTTGAAACTGGGCACTGCAGTGTGAAAAACTTATCGAGCTCTAACATTTTGCAAACATGAATATTTCACTCTGGTTAAATTGACAAAAAAAAACAAGCCCAAATCAATTTCATTCGCCTGATCGATCCGATAAATATTTTAACATAATACTTTGGCAATACTCAAATACTTGAAACCCAAAGTAATTCAAGCTTATGTTAAGGCGACTGAAAATTTCGGATGCAACTATAAAAAAAATATCTGTTGGTGGCAGCTATTGTATTTACACAAGTTTTTTGCTTATAATAGTCATTGCAAAAAAAAAATTTTTTTTTTTTTTAAAGTGATCTAAAGTTTTTTTTTAGTTTTTGATGCCAGCCACATATTTATGTTCGTAACTTTTGTGGAAAATATGTTTCTAGTTGTTTTAATGAATGTGTAAGAGTAGTAGAGCCCTTTAATTATGGAAAAAAAATATCGCCATAAATATATTAAACGTACATAAGTTTTGCAACACAATAAGAATAATGTTTTTTTGAATCAACTTTCATTCAAAAAAGGTAACCACGCAATATCATTTACACATCAAAACTTTAAAGGTTTTCTTTATTTAATACTTTGTTTAAAATGTAGGAAAAAATTTTTTAAGGTTAAAAAAAGATTTAAGCTTAAGCAATATACATGTATCAAATAAAATTTTAATTAATTTAAAAAGTTCTACATTTTTTTATGTTATATATAAATAAAACACTAAAACGCTATTTTACTAATAAGAAAAAAAGAGAGACAATAAAAACCGTAAAAATACTTACAAATTCAGATGATTAATCGCAAGGATGCTTATGGTTTTTCTAAACTTTGGTTCTCTCCAGGTTTGGCCTTTAGGAAAATCACAGAATGAAGAGAAAAAAAAACAATAAAAAAAAACACGAGTCTTGCAAGTGAATGATGTAGATTGCCACTACGCTGACGTCCAGAATATAAATGTTGGGGTTTTCTACACAACTTTTTTTAATTTTTATTTATTTTCTTTTTGGTAACTGTTGCAATGGTAATAGGATTTTTTGCACAAAAATGTTTTCACTTTAATTTGTCTTGTTTCGGCTTTGGCTTAAGTTTTGTTTTTATTATCTTTGTTTATGCCTGTCGGAAAAGAGCAATATGAAATTATTTGGTAAATTATATTTTGAAATAATCATTTGGTTGTTTTTTTCTTTGTTTCTTTTTTTTAACTTGTTCTTTCTCCAAATTGTTTATATTTGATTTAATTACTTTTAAATAAATATTTGGTTCTCCTAATTATTTAGTTAAGACACTAAGTTTCTTTTAAAAAAGTTTGGGTTTAATTTTTTTATTTCTGCTCCATAAATTTTTTGTTCCGCATTCAATTTCTAAAAAAATGTTATTTATTTCGCTGTTGTAAGATCCGTCTATTGGTATGTCTTACTATCAGTATGCAGGTTGGTTTATTAAGTCCTTAAATATTTATTAAAATAATTTTAATAAATTAATTGAAGAAGTTATTTTAAAAGACTGAAGACTCGTTTAAACTGCGGAAATATAAATTAAAATCATGAGTCCCTCAGCTTTTCAAATTACACCCTTTTTATAAGTTTATCGCCATAAATTTTTTATTTATATATTTTTTATGGATATCGCAGTCAAATTGGGGATATCCTTCTTTCTATGCATATATGGAATTCAACTTTTTAAACATTTATAGCTATTATTTTTTATTAACTAATTTTTTAAATTTAAATTTATATTTATTTACAAAACAAAATAAATATCAATGGTGATATTTACTAAATAAACGAATTTCAAGATAGAGAAATAATGTTCCTTTTGAAAAAAAACAATATGCAATGTACATATGTTTTTTTGTTAAAATAAAAAAGACAAATTACCCTTTACTTATACTTGAAGACTTTACTTATATCCCTCATATTTTTAATATGAAACAGCCAACTAAACATAACCTGGAATTTGTACTGTTAAAAAAATGTTAACAACTTATAAGTTCTAAAAATATTTTAGCCATTTTGTTGTTTATTTACACTGCTGTCGCAAAGATCTTAAACAATTTCTGGAAACATTCTCTTAAATTATTTTTTTTTTTTTTTTAACAAACACATACATATACAAATACAGCAAACTATAAACAAACATACATACGTATAAAGGGAATATTTATTGTTGCTTTTATTTATTCTAAATATAAATTTTAGTTTAAAGAAATGTAAATGTTACTGCTCTTGTTGTTATTTTTAGCAAACAGAAGGACGGAAGTTCATTCCGGACAAAATTTTGTAAATAATTTGGTATCTGTGAATAAAGTTTTTTTTGTTGTTTTTATACAAAATTTGTTTGACATTATTCGCTTTTTTTAGCTTTTTGTTTTTTTTTCTAATTCTCTTAAAATAAAAATGAGCAAGCAATAAAATATGGTAAAAAAAAATAAATAGAAAAGAAAACTAACCTTTTACACACCTACATATTTAATTTGTATTGCGGAGAAATAAAATGTTTTTTTCTTAGAAATAAAGATGTTTTAAAATGTTCAAAGTTTGTCGTTTTTTCTTTTGTAATATTCTTAAAATTTAATGTAAAATAAACTTAAATGCTGTATTTCAGTGAAATTAAATTCTTAATGAATTACTTTTAAAACAAGTACTTTCAAGCAAAAAAAAGGTCAACCTTTAAAAACATCCTTTGAAATAAGTCTAGAATATATTTCATTACATGTATGTTGATAGCATAAATATATACAATATGATATGTATATTGCAATTGGACATACACATATGTTGCGGATATTAAGAGTAGTAATGATAAGTTTACCTTTAACATAAATACTAACGAGTTTCATATATTAACATTCGAGAAAAATTTTAAATTCCATAGTAACATGCAGACTATGATTAAAAAATTAAAAAGAGAATTTTACGTTTAAGTTGATCTGAATCGCAACGCTGCAACAGCGAAGGTCCACTTAAAGAACAATCAAAACTATTACTGGTAATAAAAAAAAAGCTGGAGAGAATTGGCAAACGCTCTATGTTCTTTGGGATCTTTTTAAAAAAATATATGTTTTTTTAATAACACAAATGGTATATGAAGTATATATTTTTATAAAAAGAAAAAGGAAAATCAATTGCATTATTGTGGGGATATTTTTCGTACAAGAAAACATAATATATATAGTATCATTTCCTTAAGCACCCACATGCTATATCATTTAGAAGAAATCAGGGCCACAGCTGTAACTGTTCGCTATGTGCGTTTATTTAAGTACAGCACTACATCGCCATCTGGAAACTTATCTTATATGATATGCGTCAGTACCTGCCAGGATGGCTTAGTCACGGTGGTAGTGAAGACGAGCATCAGTCACTTAAATGTTTTTATATGGCAATGGCCAATATATTTTAAAACTCTAACCACTTTTAAGCTGACATTTTCTGATATTCCTGAATAGTATTTGAGAAAATGTAATATTTTCTTTACTAATGAAATGGATTTTTCATTTAAGACGTTGGAAGAAATAATAAAAAATATATTTAATTTTTATTTTAAACTTGAATTCTAGTTGCAACAGATGCTAATGTACGTTAGAAAATCAGTGTTGCTTAAACTACTATGATGTTATTATTATTTATTAGTTCGCAAATTAATTTACCAAAGTTAGATTAACAAAGAAAGTTTAAGTTCTACTTCATAGTAAAGTTTCCAGTTCCACCATTTAGTATTAAAAATACACATTAAAACAAAATTAAGATTAAAGGATTGAAAGTAAAAATGCCGAAAATCGAAAAACAAAAATGTTGTTTATCAAACATGTGTTAAATAGGACGTCCATGTATTAAAATGTCAAAAAGCACGTCATCAATTACAAAACCTTAAATTATTAAGGACAGATAATTACAAAATACTAAACACTTTTAATGTTATTAACTTTTTTGCTGCTGGCAGGGAAGTATTTACTAAACAAAAATAAATTGGTAAATAAAAGAACAGCACGTTTCTTATGAAGAGTAAAAAGAAAATAAAATAGGCCCAAATTATATTTTGCTCACTTTTGTGCCTCGAAAAATGTAATGGCTTTAATTGACATTAAATTTTATATTAAATGTCATTGAAATTCAACAAAGCTCTGTGGGCATCTTAACACTGTTAAGTGTGTGGACAAGAGTTTGCAATTCTTTGGATTTTTTTACTTGGAAAATGGGTTTCAAAATTCAGAGCAAAATCTTTATAATGAAAGAAAATATTCTCTTAAATATTTGTGATATTAAATCAAATCTAGTCACAACTAAAGCGATATTACAGACTGAATATCTCAAGCGATATCTCAATAAAAAAAATATATTAAATTGTTTTAATGTTGTATTAACAAGAGTTTACAATAAAAAAGCCTTCAACCGTTTTTTTTTGTTTAAACTCAACTCAAGTTAACGTTAGACTTTAATTTTTAACATAATGAAAAAGATTTTACTTTCAAATCAAAAATAGACATTAATCTTTTTTCCACAACGTTGGGCAAACAATTTGAGCAAATTGGGTTCAATGGTTTAATATTTTAAGAGTTTTTTAATTTCGTTTCCCTCCATCATGTCACAATTGTATATTAAAGGCAACCGCTTTATTTTCAATGCAGACTGTTTTTCCATTCAATTAAAAAAAAGGTTTTTTAATGACTTTGCCTTCAGTTAAAGCAAAAAAAAAAGGATTTTGGGGAAAATTTGTTGTAAACAATTTTAGAACTAAGTTGAAAAGTAAATTCCTTTTTGGTATATTTTAATTTGTGGATTTTAATAGAAATTTTATGTTCGTTATTTTATTTAAACCAAGATCTTAACGTTCCTTTGCTTTGCATCGATTTTGATTGATTTAATTTGCGCTATTGTGTGATTTTAATTAAAATCATTATGATTTTGGCGTTTCGGCATATTTTATTATGTTTTTTTCAAACCAAATTTAATGTTTGCATATAATGAATTGATTTTCAATAATATTTTTAATATAAATATTGTACAAATTATAATTTGCTACTAGGCAGCCTGTTAAAGAATTAAATCAAAATTAATACGTTAAAGCGTGAAAATCATCACCAATAGATTTATAATAATAAAGTTATTTAAAAAACAAGCTAACAAGCGACTGGGCATTAAAGAAGAAAACTCAACGCATCAACGCAAAGCAAAGGCCTTTTCATAAAAATATTATCCATGATTCAATATTAAAAAAAATGCATTTTCTATTTTATTTGAAAATTGTGTACATTTTGGTGAAAATTTATTTTTAACGGATTTTTATTTAACTCGTTCTTGTTCGTTGTTTAAATAATATTAGCATAGTAATTTCTAATGTTACAAATTATTGCTTATTTTATTTGAATAGTATTTTTGGCCACCTTTTTTTATTTATTTATTTATTTTTTTATAAAATGCCTTAATAAATTTCAAAAATCTTTATTTTTTACAGGGTTTTTTATTGTCAAAACTTATCTAACCCCAAACCCTAGAATGAGCACCCACACGAACTAATGATAATAAAGAAGCAAGACTAAAACGTCTATGCATGTATGTATGTATGTATATGGGAATTCGCGCTCTACTTTTAACAACGACCTGTCAATATTGATGTTTTTTTTTTAATTTTTAACGATATTGACCTACAATGTCATTAGCATCTCCACCGTTTGATTTGGCCCCAAGTAATTCTCTCCGTCAAACGCACACATAACAAAAATAAATATTTTCTAACTTGCCCCAAGTTTTAATTAGAATCCTTAAAGGACTTTTAAAAATACAAGAAAAGCCCAAAAGTGTATTAACACGAACAATGATTTTTTTTTAATTTTTTCTTCGTTAGGCTTCTTTTGAGTAGAGGATACTAAAAAGTAAGAAATAAAGTCGTGACTTTTGAAGTTATTAAATTAAATTAACAAAAAGAAAATTAAATGGGCGTAAAAAAGAATCAAGTAAGAAACCGAGTTAGGCAGAAAAACGTTTAAGAAATAAAAACCGCTATAAAATATTTAATTATGAGCTTTAAAAATAACTGTCCAAGCATTTTTTCGTCGTTTATGTCTTATCCTTTTGTTGAATAGATAATAAAAATATTAAAGTGGGTCAGACTTTAGCAAAAGTTATTTAAAAATCCATAACAAAATTGAATCAAAACGTCGTGGGCAAACAATAATAATAATTTACATAAATAGTATTACTTACAACAACCTTTTAGGTAGAAAAGTTTTAGAAAGAAATTTTTGTAAACCAGCTATGAAGGAAAACACCCCAAGGATGTCATAGAATTATTTAAAAATATCCTTAATTTATTTAAATATTGTAAAACCGAATTGGAAAATATTTGTCTCTGGGTAAAACAAAAACATGTTGAGGGTCAAAGTACAAACCCAAAATAAGAAAAAGTAAGTTGTTTATCCTGTGCTTTTCCTAGTTTATCGCTATTAAATAATTGTTGTATTTAGCTGCAAAGAACTATTTGAAGGTTTCGTAAACAACACAGTATTTGTCATGTCGATAAGCTCCATATCCAAATTGCCTTATTTCGTGGTCGATGACCGGTTGTCTAAGATACATAGACAATCACCATTAAATCACTTTTTGTCTTCAAAAATTAAAATTCTATAAAGTTTTGGAAAATCGGGAATTGATAAGATTTCAGTTTAATCAACTTTTTAAAAAAACAATAAACATGAACTTTAAAAGGAACTGCAAAATTTGCCAACTTTTGCTATAAACGGACAATTATAAATTTATGGTAGTTGTGAAAAAGCAAATTTTTATTAATTTATTGCACCACAATTTTATGTATCTGCCAAAGTAAGAACATGGATTATAAATAAATTGAATTAAATCTATACTAGCAACGTGCTTAGAAACAACACCTTAAAACTTTATTTATATAAACCCTTATAATAAGTAATAGCAATATATACCTATAGGTCTATCACCCTTAACATAAATACACTCATTTACATACTTTTTTATATTTTTTAAATTGATTGAAATTAACATGCAAATTGAATAAACGAACACACACTCTTCAATTATGGATTATGTATTTTTATACCGTTATTATTTATTGTTTTGTGGTTATTTTTCATTTCTGTTATTCTATAAAGCGTCATCGACATTAATCGATATTTGGATGGTTTTTTTATGTCTAATTCTTGAGCTTGTTTCACTTTGTTGTCGTTATCAATGTAAGTACTTATTTGCTCATTTGTTTTCCCTTCAATTTCACATTAAAGCTACATTTTGATCTCAAACACTTTACATGTTCTCATATTAAATTTGTTGGTAGGTCGAACAACTACCAACAATTGTTTATTCAATTGAATTTTCTTGTACAAACTGCCTTCAACAGTGTAAAGGTCGTATTGGAAATTTTAAGTTGATTTTAAATACTAAATGAAAAAAGAAAGAGAATGAAAGAAATGTAAATTCCATTACATATTTATTTTTTTTAATATTATGTAAATGTAAAGAATTCTACAAATAAAAGTTAATTTTATTGTAAATTTGTTTTACAGTTTGTTTGACTCATGACAAATTATTTGTTTAACACGTGCACAGTACACTAACATATCTCATTTT
>NDXZ01010557.1:4219-19680 GCA_003055125.1 Paykullia maculata
CACAACTGACCTTTATATTTTCAGATGAATAAATTTTCATTTTTTGAAATATTTTTAAATTCTATACAATTTAAATTATAGATTAATTTTGTTATTAAAATGGCCGAAATGGTCTTTATTTTCATTTAGCTTGTTTTAGTACTTCAAATATTATTTAAAACAGAAAATACCATTACGATTGCAACATTTAATCACTTCTTTAAAATGTATAAAAATTGCTTCCTAACGCTTTTCTGCGGACTTATTATTCTGATTCCTTTTTTTAATTTTTCTAAAGATGTGTAATTTTTTTATCAAATTATTCAGTATCAACTTGTTCAATTAATTTTTTTCCATAATAATAATGAAACTTGGTTCAACATTTCCCCATGTGGGAACTTCACGCAAAAGGAGCCATTTTAGTACTATAACTTATTGATAGACGGCATCCCAAGGTAGATTTAAAAAAGCTAATAGCGTCGCTACAACATATATAACAAAACAAAAACTACAATAATTCTGTTGTTGCAAAAAGACTCTAACAATGTCAAAATTATTGCTGCAAACTGTTTTGATAAACAAAATAAAACAACAACTTTTCTTCTTTTTTTAATTTTTCACACAAAAATTAATATTTTGCAGCTTGTTTGTAATATTTGTGTGTAGGTCATGCCTTTCGAGTCATTTGAAAAAAAAATTACTAATTCGCCCAAAATCTGCAGTTATGGACGTAAAACTGTATTACTTAACGATATGTTATTACAAAAATTATTTTAACATGCTTAACAAAATATTATTTTCACTTATAAAAATACAGAACAAATAATGAACTCGAAATAAAATTGAGAACATTTTAAGGGTTTTTACATTAGAATAATTTATACAGAACGGAGCTCTGAAATACAGTACTGTTCTGTGTAATACAGAACGGATGGTCACCGTAGGCATAATGGTTTAAAAAAATGATTTATATAAAATTACCAATATTAAATATTGGTTGATATTTTTTTCCTACATCGATTATCATTAAATAAAACACACATCATAACTTTTTGTATATAATACAATATCAATAATAATAAGCATTTCCATTGAATGCAATTGAAACCCTGCAAATAAAACAAACGAATATGCCAGAAAACGTGAGCGAGCGTAAGCAAAAATATGAAGTTAGTAAAAATTTAATTACACAAAATCCAAACATTTTCACATACATACATACTTATGTATGTACATGCATACTTTGTATGCACAACAATATACATTTTTATTTAATATCGTTCTTTGTTACACTTTTTCCCTTATAATTAAAAACCAAAATTCATAAATTGTTGTGGTTGAATGGGTGCATATATGGGTGGACGATGCTTGCGTGTGTGCGTATATCTTAAATTTATTTTATATTAATGTATGTATATTCAGCTGTACTTTATTCCATTATAATTATTGTTATATTAAAATGTGTATTTTAATTATTTTTTTTACTGAGAAATATCAATAATTGGATATAGACGATATAGACACACATATGCACGTACTTTTAAAAGGTATTTTATTTATAACTCTTCCTACAAAATAAACCATATTTTTAAATTCAATAGGTTTAAATATTCAGTGTCACTAAATTTTTCTTATGGATTTGCTGGAAATCGGAATAAGTGTTTTTGCACTATAATTGATTTTTTTTATGTACATACAGTGCACCCTCACTAAACGCAACTAATAGAAATTTTAGTCGTTGCGAAAACTAAGGTTGTTGCGATTTGTTGTCTCAATTTTTTAGGGCGCTAATTCTCTTTTATGGTTTAATTTCAAAAAAAGTAAATTTTATCACACATTTAAATCATTTATTTGTAATAAACTCATTAATTTTATTAAAAAAACATAAAAACACTGTAAATAAATAAAAACAATACACATTTTAGTGTACAACGGATACACAAATTTGAATTTGTAAATATAACTGTTAAAAAGTCAATCAAAAAAATCTAAAACTTTTGAATGTGTTTTGTTATATGAAATATTTTTCTGCACTGCAATTTCACGAAGATTTTGAAGAAACATAATATCTTTTAAGGCTATTCTATTTGCCTTGACCCATTGAAGACAAATGTTAAAAGAATCAATAGCATTCTGAGATTTAATTTTGGGAAACGCTGGAATAGTGTCAACATTTTCGATCTCGTCTTTGCTTTCAATTTTGAAATATGTATGTATAAAAAAATATATAAATAAAAATGACAAACTGATCATTTTGGGAGAAAAGTTGCGATAACTAAGGTTTTTTTTAAAAAGTTGCGTTAACTGAGGCAACAATGCAAACAGTTTACGAGTTGCAATAATCGAGGAGTTGCGCATATCGAGGGTTGCGTTAAGCGAATAAAAAATAAATTCATAAATTTTAAATTTGAAAATAGTGTGCAAATAAAGGATTTGTCAAACATTTTTTAACATCTAACCCCTATTTCCACTTTTTTTTAACAATATAATCATAACATTTAAGTCTTTAAGAACGTTGACTTTTTTACTTTGAGATAAAATCCAATTCTTTTTTATTGGCAATAATAAGCAAATTCAAAATTAACGTTTGTATAACACTTTGCTCATAAAACACAAAACCAATATTACAGCAGATTTGTTGTTATTGTAGATATCCAGCAAAAACCAGCATTGCTTGGTAATAAGTTCTTATGCTAAAACACTGTAGCTGCACTTCTTAACCTATTATTTTATAACAGCTATGTCATTGGAGCAAGTACTTACCACACTTGCTTACAAATAGGGACTTAAATAAGTCATTAAGCTAACATTATTTAAATTAACGATAAAAAACAATTTTTTGCAAAGTACACAGACTTGGCTATATAGGTTTGATAGTAATATTTGAGCTGAGTAAGACCATAGCTCCGTTTTGCAACATTAATTCGCGTTTTAATTTTATGGACCTCAACATATTGGGAGTCTTGGTGAATTTTCCGGAAAATGGTTCCATAACCTTTTAGCCAAAAACTCATTCAGACTCAGTGATAGCGTTTTAATGTCTTTAGCAAAGTTATAGGTAGGTATCTAGTGAACAACCCTTTAAACATTTTATAGCCGGAACAAATTTTTTTTGTATATTTTTTAAGAAAATGCTAAAAAAAATGGATTTTTTTACTTTTTTTTAGCATAGCTCGCAGGAATCTTTTTTCCATAATATCTTCTATAAAAATGTAGCTAGTGTTAAATGAAACAACTTTTGTGAACATACCTATATGATCTGATCATGTTCAGACGACTTATATGTATAGCAAAAATTACCCTTTTTTTTGCGAAAAACACGGTTTTTTTTAACGACAATTTTTGATTTTTTGCCATAACTCGCAAAATGCTGAAATTTTGATATTTCTCTTTTTGTTGGGTAGGTTTAAAATTTACGAATATCAATATTTTATAAATTTTTTTCAACTAACATAATAAAATCTAAAAAATCTTTTTTTATTCGGGAAAGGCTCGATAAAAGTATTATAAAGAGTACCAAACTGATAACCCGAATTTTCCCCTTTTTATACCCTTCACACACACACATGTGGTAAGAGTTTATATAAAGGTTTGCCATTCCGTTTGTAATTTCTTCAAAATTCATTTGCGACCCTATAAAGTATATGGGTCATTTCACGTCAAGTGGACCAACTTGAAAAATCGATTTGGATGAAATTTGCACCATAGTTAGTCCTATTGAATAGTAGCTTAGATACATTTTTTTAAACAAGATCGGTCAAGAACTCTCTGAGTAAAAGGAGGTCAAAATTTTACCTTTTGACCAACCAGGTGTTTTTTCTCATCCATGTAACTTATTACCTATTGCTCGTAGCAAAATTTGTTCAAAGTAGTTTAGATAGCTATTTTTTCAATCTTTCCAAAAAAAATTTAAATAAAAAAGGAAATGTTCTAAGCTTTCTTTTGAGCACAAAAAAAAGGGCCCATTTTAAAAAAAAATATCGGTATTTTTTGCCCAACTCTAATCTCAACCTAGACAAATAGCCCTTAAAAGCATATTTTTAGATTCACTATATAAATCAAGATTAATAGGCCAAAGTTTTACACTTCCAGAGTTAGCAACTTAAAAAAAAAACAAAAAAGTACCCCAACAAATGAAAAAGTACCATTTCGTTACCCTACAAAAAAATTACCTTAGTACGTCAGTGATTGCTTTTCAGTTCAGCAAATAATGATCACGTTTTTACCTGCCACACTTGAAACGCAAACAATTAGCTGTTTATAATCTTTAAGATATATTGATTGTTTACTCAAATATAATTATTTAAAAAAATGTGCAAAAAACTTTATGCGTCAACTGACACCAACCTGGTACAAACCTGATACCTTAAAGAAACATTTAGAAATTTGTTTAACCAATTTATTATACAAAATGGAAAATTTTACATGTTAAAAATTGTTTACTTAGTCAAATGCAATATTTTAATTTGAGATCTTGTCCAAAAGATACAATTAAAAACAAAACAAGTAAAAGTGTTGTATTCGGCTGTGCCAAATCTTATACACCCTTCACCAACGTGTAGGAATTTAAGTTGCAATAAATAGGTAGACACATGTACATATTTTATTTATAAATTGGAAACATGTTGTGGGTTCCTGAATTGTTTAATTTTTAAATATGCAATAAACTTATATTTTCCTTTTTTATTAAAAAATGAATATTAAAGCAATTAATTTTGAACTTTATTTTCTTAGTTTTAAATAACAAATAATTCGTTTTTTGCTCTTCGCATTTGTAGCAATAAAAAAAAATATGGACAAATTACAAGAGTTTTCAAAATTGTTTTATCAAGTAGGGAATGTAAAAGATTAAAAAAATTCCAAACAATGTTTTTTAAAATTTTGTTAATATTAGACAATAAATGGTTTTTAGATTTTATTCTTAATCTTATGTAAATACATTTACAAAAATAATATGTAATGGAAATGAAAATAAAAAAACAATGTTGACAATAATCAAATTGAAATATGAATATTATTACGCCTACAAATGTTTGCTTAAAATGAAAGGAAAACGTATTTTGATTAATAAAATTATTTTTGATCCAAATAGATCGAATATGCATTGAGTTAGATTTTTTTTCAAAAATGTATACCAACTTAAATTTTTTCGGAAAATATTAGTCCGTTTGCTGTTTATAGAGAATTTTTGAAAATTACTTATTATTAAACCTTTTCGTTGAATTGTAGAAAACTTTTAACAATTTTTCATCAGCAACAAACTGTAGAAGCAATGAAAAACATTTAATTTCGCAAATTGATCTTAATGATTTCAGTCTTAAATCAAAACAAAAAGCGGAATCGCATGCATTTCGATTTGCAAGGAAGGAATTATTTTTATACTCAAACAAAAGTCTCTGTATAGAGAAACAAGAATAGAACATGTGTTTTTGCAATGACATCTGTGGCTTATTTGATGTGGTAAACACAGCATACGATGAACATGAATCGCGTTTGTTCATTTAGTACAAATGAGGGTTAACAATCCATAACATCAATGGAAAATTTGTGGCGATTTAAATTTTTGAAAGTTCAATTCTAATCAGAAACAAAGAATGACTTAAAATCTAAGGCCCCCTAAGGTAACGTAGGAAAATTAAGGTGAAGTAGCAAAAGTAGACCTGAAGTGCATTATATGAAAAAAGATTGTCCAAGTCGTATTAACTGTCAGTCAGAAATACAAAACATATCGTTTGCTCTTTTAACACTTTAAAATATTTTTTGCATCATTTTTCGCCAAATTGGGTCAATATATTTGTTAAGCAAGAAGAATTGGTTTTTAAGTACTTAATTAGGGTATATGTATTTTGTCATATGCAAAAAGCCGACAAAAACTTAAAAAAAATAATTTTCTTTTTATATGTTAATTGTCCTACAAAAAAGTTATTAATATTTAACTAATTTTTTATTTTATGTCAAAGGCAGAGCCTTTTATTTTATTATCAATTAAAGTAAATGAAAAAGAATTATATCTGCTTATAATTTCAACTTAAGCCCCTTTTATTTTTTGTGATTTAAATAACATAATTTAGGAATTGTTAAGTCGCAAGAACTTTATGATAACTTTTTAAGAAAATATTAAAATATTCCAGAAAATTTTTGGAAATTTATGTAAAAAATTTCAACTATTTTACTGCTAAAAGCATTTTAAATATCCGAAAATTTAAAAAAATCTGATCTACACCGCAAAAAAAACCCGAAAACATTAATACCCTCTGTAAAAATTAGAGCACATTTCTGCAAGTTTTTCAATTTTGTTCAATACTTTAAGTTTTAAAAGTTTTATTTCTTTATTTTTTTTTTACACAAAAATTATTATATTTGTTTGTAAGACCTGCCTTTTGGGAAATTTCAAGAGAAAAAAAAAAAATTCGAGATATAAGTAAAAACAAAATTTTTAGAGATACATATCGTCGGTTTAGAGTGTAAGTCTGCTTAATCAATTTTTTACATTATATGCCATTTTGATACGGTTCGATAAAGAAAAAGACGCCGCATCGACTAACAAAATATTTATTTCAACAATTTAGTGTTGAAAAAGGTTTAATGTTTGTTATCTTTTTAAGCTAAAAATATACAAAATAAAAAAGTTTTTTGTCTTTCCTGTAAAATTTGTTTGAAGTGAGTTAGCAGGTTTACACTCTAAGGCGACACTCTATGCAAAAAAAAAAATTTTTTTAATTTTTTTCCACAAAAATTATTATGTCTGTGTATAAGATATGCCTTTTTGGGAAATTTGAAAAAATTTACTGATTGGCCCAGAATCAGCAAAGATATTAGCGAAAAACCTGTGTATATGGACTAAAATTATTATCATAAAAAATCAGTTTTTCTAAGACTTTAAATTCCTTTCGGACATGTAAATACATACGTATGTATGTATATATATATATATATATATATATACAGACATACATACATAAATACCCGTAGTGAAGGGTATATAAGATTTGACTCAGCCGAGTCTCTTACTTGTATTTTCTTCTATTGAAATTAATGTTTTATATTTTATAAGTATTTTTGTTTGTAAATTTAAACAAATATAATAATTTTTGTGTAAGAAATTTTTTTTTGCTTTTATCTCGAAATTTTTTTGCCCAAAAGGCATGCCTTACACACGAATAGCAGGCAAATTTCTGGTAGTTTGATACTAGTAGAGGGACCGTACGACATCGGGGGACTGAGAAAAGTTGATTTCAACAGACTTACAGACGGACAGATTGACAGACGGACATGGCTAAGTCGACTTCCCTATCGATAAGGATTCAGAATGTATATACTTTATGGGGTCGCAAACGAATATTATAAAAATTACAAACAGAATGACAAACTTATATGTATATACCCTTGTCACCTGTGGTGAAGGGTATAACAAGTAAGAGCGCTATATTCGGCTGTACCGAATTAATAAACGAATTTACGAGTTTTTCCGAAAGGTAATTAAAGTGTTTGAAAGTTTTCAAAACATACATATGCCAATATTCTCTATTATGTAGTGTGTTAAAGATACAGTGATTTTAAAATATATATTCATATTTTGGTTCTTTTTTCTACGTTGGAAGCCCAAAGGTACATATAAGTGAATCTCTCATTTCTAGAACAATTTGCTAGGAGAAAAAAGATAAGAAAAAGCTATTGTCATGTTAGACTTGTGTCCATTTACAAACATAAAGGTTATTTTGTTGGCTAAAACAATTTTAAGTTGGCAAACAATTTTCTAATACTTTCTTCCGGTACTCGCCCTTTTTTAATCCCTTTATCTACTCTTAGGGACAAGCTGGGATGCCTGGAGTATCACCTTTTTCTGGACTATCCTTCAAAAGTGGTGTGGGTCATTTGTCCAGTTTGAAAATTCATTTTACTGTGTTCAATAAGTCGTCCATTTTAATTGGAAACACAAATTTTGCCAGGTCGTGACACCACTTTTCCAAAAGATCTTGTTTAGCTTTTTGTAAAACTATTGGTAGACTAATCTTCCAAGAATGCGACTATGTATTTTATCCTGTATGGTGGAACGTGGAACACGATATTTTTTCTAGAAATCGTATCTTATTTCAGGATCCATAGTTAAACAAAACTAGAAATAAACACCCCTGCCGGCTTTAGGACAACACTTGTCCTGTACTCGGCAGGACGTGTAGTACTCAAACTTGTTTTAAACCCAAACGATTAAAAAACAATTTACTCAAATTTGAGAAAAATGCTTGTTTACCAGTTGTCGGCACCCTAATGCAAGAAACAGTAGACATTTTTCGTTCTTAAAGTCGGCATCAATAAAAAAGGGAGAAAAAAATAAGTTTTAACTGTTGACATATAAAACACTGTTTAAAGAGTTTTCTACCCTTAGAAACCTTTTTCGATTAGAAATTACTAAAATTGACGTTATTACTTGCTTTTTTAATATATCTTTGACTCTAAAAATTTACTAAGAAAAACAGGAGTTATCAGACGTGTTCAAAGGGGGTCATCGAATAAAGACAATAGCTGCCAAACGTCTGATCTCAAATAATTTTATCTTAACAAATAGATAGATTAGTATTTTTGTGATGCATATATAATCATATTTAAGGATCTAGAAGCCGAGGAAATCCTAAGACTACTTGGAGACGAACCATCCTCAACGAATCGGGGAAATCTTTCAACGAAATAAGGCGTATAGCAGCGGACAGAGATAACTAGAAATTTTACGTACACAGCCTATGTTCCTGATGGAATTTGCTGAATTATTATATATGATTATATTAAAATATAGTATATATACTGGGACATGCCTAACTTAGGTATACTTACCCAATAATATTTTAAAAATGAAGGAAACATTTCTGAAATAGTGATTGAAACTTTATTTTTTCTTGACGTAGGCCATTTAAACACCCAATTTGTAAATGTTCAAGTTGCATTTGAAACACATTTTTTGTTTCAGATGTGTAAATTATGGTAGAAAATTAACTACATAAGTCAGTTTTTCCTGACGTGTGGCAAAAAGCGAAGAGTTCCACATGCCATACTTCATTTCCTGTCCAAGGTCATGGAGTAGGTTAATAAATGCAATGAAATATTATTCATTAATGCAATGAAGAGCTTCATTAGCTGAGTTTCAATGATAAATTTTATTTAAGCAATGAAAAAATCCATTGTTTGAATAAAGAATTTTTTTTAAGTGTAGGTTGCCAAAGATAAAATAGGTTTTTGAATATCGGTTATGGGTAGCAAATAAATTTAAAATCTAGAATATATTTAAGACAGATACATGTATAAAATATAAGTTTAAAATATAAGTGCTTTGTATATAATTTTATTTTTAATTAGCAAGTTAATACACAGAACATATACCGAAATATACCGGGCAAACAGACATAGCACATACACTATCTCGTATATTAAAATGTATGTGGATTCAATTATAAGAGAAAACTAAAACTCGATTTTCAATTCATACTCGGATACAATCCACATCCAAAACATACATCCATATAAAAATAACAATACATAACACCATTTCAAATTAAAAAAATAAAATGTGATAAATTAAACCTTTGAAGTGAATTTAAGTTTTTGTTTAGTTTTTTTTAAACAAACATGAGAACAAATAATTTAAAATCTTATTAAATTGTAATATAATTGTTTTAAATAATTTATTCAGAAGTCAGTTATACCATGCAGTTTGATTTTTAATTTAGTTTATTATGTTACTTTTACATTTATACTACGATTAAGTCAGACACATAATAAACGTTATCATGTTCAGTGAATTCTAAAATCATCTTTTGGTTACACAAATATATAATATCTGTACAGTTTCTTCTGCACGTTTTATTTTCAATAGCTCGTCATTTTAATAGTTGTCATGTAAATGTAATGATGTAATTTTTGGGTCGTCGTTTACTGCCTTTTCGGCCAGCAACTGTGAAACTGGTGAAAAAGTTTGAGCTGTTGGGACAAGTTAGTGATGAACCGAAGTCGTGCACGTCACTCAAGAAAAACTAGGAATATTGCTGTTAGAGGTCATAGTATTGAGAAACACTCAGGTTTGTCCATTTCTCGTCGATCCTTGGAGTTAGTAATGAAACCTCTCTGGCAGGTCTAGTCAGCAGCCAGCTACAAAAATCAGTTTTTACAACCGTGCGGCTAACACGGTTGCTGCACTTATAGCTGGTTTCGAAAATGCCATCCACTCGACTAATGTTCGAAACTTGAAATAAGGTTTTAAAATGAATCTGAGCCCAAATAAAAAGAATTTAAATAAATTATCATTATTCAATTATCTTAGTCTGTTAAAGGTATTCAAATTACATAGAAATATGTTCTCTTTTCAATATGTAATTATATATTTAGAAATTGAAAACGCTGCACATACTACTTACCAAGTCCATTACAAATTAGTAAATGGAGAAAAAATTAAAAAAGTATTGTAAATGTGTAAGACATTGAACTTACCCAGCTATAACAAACAAGGAATTAAGTAAAAATATTCCAGAAATCTTTAAAAACCTCAGTTAATACATTTATGTACAACTTTTTGGTATAAATATAACATTCTTTATGAAAATATCTTCCACTTATGTCTACATCCATATGTATGTATATGACTACAATTGCTTTAGAAAATAAAACCGTTAACCAACACTGTTTGTAAAAAACCGAAACAAAGCAACATGGCTCTTTTTACAAGCAGTCAACAAGTAGCGGCAGATACAAAATACATAAAGCAACTAGTAAACTAAACCCATAGAAATACACAACATTCAACATGTTCGAAATGGAAAAAAAGACTTCAAACCTGGATTCAAACTGCATCTCCGACATCAGACTCATATTGAAACAGTGTGCAAAAGAAAAAAGAAAAAACAAATCACACAGATACTAACAAATACTAGTAAACTCTTATACTGAACAAGCCGACATGTAGACACACAGATACACTAACACGCGTGAACACTTGCAAACAAAAGACATCCACGACAAAAACAAAAACGTAAAAAAAAACACAGGTCAATAATACAAACAGCCAACAACAGCTTCAGTCGCTCTCCGAGCGTTAACGTGGACGGTCTTTAAAAACGAAAACTCTATAGAAAAATAAAAAATTTCGAATTTTCTTTGATTGACAAATCTAAGACGGCAAATACTGAGTGAAACGTTTATTCAGCAGAAATAAAACATAACACAAAATAGTGTCACAAACCTGTACTGAAATCGAAAATTTTACATATCCATACATATGACATATGTATGTGTTAATGCATGTACATACATACATATGTAGTTAATAAAAAAGAAAAATATTTGCACATAAAAATATCCAACAAAACAAATTGATTTTAACTACTAAAAAGGAAGTTTTAAAGAAAGTGACCAGTAGCTGTGGTCAAGTGCCGACGACGACAATACGGACGTATTCATTGTTTTGGTTTTTTATTTATTTTTCTTTTTCCACAATTCGTAAAGTGAACAAACCGTGAATAAAAAAACATAAAAAGGATTACAAAATATCCAGCAACCTCCTGTTAAAGTTTCTAAAAAAGTAAGAATATCAAAAAGAAAAGCTTATTGTTATTTGAAAGATTTATGGATAAAATCAAACAAGTAACCATTTAATTAAAAAATTCCTTGAAGCAAGTGTTTTTATGCAACTAAATAAAAATGAGTTTATAATTGTTTAAGTTAAAACGCGCCTGTATGTGTGTAGGTGTGTTAATGGTGTTGTTTT
Organism: Paykullia maculata; assembly: GCA_003055125.1. Classification (NCBI taxonomy): domain Eukaryota; kingdom Metazoa; phylum Arthropoda; class Insecta; order Diptera; family Rhinophoridae; genus Paykullia; species Paykullia maculata. The sequence goes on from NDXZ01010557.1 coordinate 15,948, forward strand.
TTGTTCCATGCTAGCGTTCAAAATTCTTAAAATTTTTATGTTAATACATATAAAAGATTCCAGTAAAAAGAAATAAAAAAAAGAACAGAAAAAGTTTGCACTTACAAGTGGCTGTTATTGCTGCATCCGACATCACTTAGTGCTCGTATTCTTAAAAGGATCAAAAGGATAATGCCTTTTAAATACACAAATAAAACAAACAAACCAAAAAAAAAAAATGTCTGAAAACTTAAAGGAAGGAAATGATTTGTAAACAAGTTTTAATGTCTTTTTACTATCCACCTTCATCTTTTTTACACAAAAACAACAAATACTAACTCCCCAACAACAACAGCACAAAACTAAAACTTATTTATCGAAGAAAATAATATTAAAAAAAATTTAAGAAAATGTTTATAAAAATAAAATAATATAAAAAAAAAAATTTTAAATGAGGTTACCAACCATATAAACGCTGAAGCACGCACACAAGTGTTGTGTTTAAATTGCACTTGATTCTGGATTAACGCGATTTTATTAAAAACGACTTATTTCTCAGTGTTAGTTTATTGTGGAACAATAAAATATTGGATATTTAATATCCAATAAAAATATTGGATATTTAATATTGAAAATAATAACGCTGATACAATTGAGGAATTCACAAGCTAACTTATGATATCATAATGTCATATGTCCTAAAAATTTAAAATGGTTTAAGTTGCTTTTCATACTAAAAGTGTCCTAAAATAATATGACTCTGAATGCTATGTTTATTGTGCTGTCGTAAACTATCCTTAGCCGAATGAAAAAAGCAACAACAAAGTACCTTAACCACTTAAAATTTTTAGGACATATGACATTATGATATCATAAGTAGCTTGTGAATCCCTCAAATGTATTTATAATCCAGGCCAAATTAGGATTCTATTATTTCTAATTGACATTTCACAAAATCTTGGTCTAAATATGTCCTTTAGCGCTATAGACTTAGTAATATGTACCTTAAATGTGATCAAATTTGTCGCACCGTTGATATTAATACAAGCTTTATAACAATCTATTTAATAAAGACTATAGCAAATTAATAACATAAAATATGAAACCAGAGTTAAAAAATATCGAAATTAATAAATATATATAAGTTTTTTTTTCAAATAAAGTTATATTGATATATCAATATTTTTTGCCAATGCCTAATACCTACACATGGTGAAGGGTATATAAGATTTGGCACAGGCAAATAAAGCGCTTTTCCTTGTTACTTTTCATACTTATTTGACAAGACAAGAATTGGCTTCTAGAAACAGCTTTACCTAAATATATGTGATGGTTAAAACCTGATGTCTGTTAAAAAAACAAATTTTCTTTGCTAAGCAAAATTTATTTTTTTAAAAAACAAGGATCATTCGCTCTAAATTTCAACAAGAAATCAGACGAAAATGTTCTATAAATTAAAACATTTTTAATTAAGTTAATGCAAATCTTAATTGTTTGTAGCACAACCCTAACGCCGCTTTTCAAGTATTCAGTGTCCACCATATAAATATCCATATATATTTTTGTAGAAAAATATATTCCAGTTTGGTGAAAGTTTTTTTCATTTTTGCTTTTGAACGTCTTCAACGTATTCTACCACTTTTTCCATGTTTGTGTTTGCGAACAGAAGAAAGAAAAAATTTATTATAAAAGATAAAAAAAAAGACTTAAGCAAACAAATAAATATGAGAAAAAATATGATTAAAGTTGGTAGTAGGAAAAATAACCCGCTATCAAAATTGTTTTCTTTCTTACGTTTACGAGATAAACTATTAAGAAGCAAAAAAAAAAAGACATACAAAAACCTTTGGCTGAAATGCTGTTGTTGTATGACTTCCAATAGAAGAAGATCTATTGTTTGACTTAGCTTTCAAATAAGTTTTTGTCTTCATTTCATACTGGTGCCTTGTCTTTTAACTTCATCTGTTCACAGTTAGAAAGTAGTTGTTTTGGCGATGTCGTTTGTCTTACTGCTTAAATGTAAGATGTTATTGAAATCTAGAGTTAAAAAATTCTAGTAGAAATTATGCTTTTGATTTTATTTTTTAGAAAGAAGAATCATTTTTATATGTTAATTGCTTGAGAAATCTCTTTGTATTTGTATATTGAAAAATAGGACAAAAACCGGTTCTTATCTATTAAGGTGGTCAGAAAGAGCAATATAAAGCAAATATTAGGACAAGTTTTAAAGACATCAAATAACAAAATTTGACTTTTGTTTTGAATAAGAAATCTGGCAACCGTTTTGTTATTACGCACATTAAAACTAGAATTTTTTAAAACCAGTATTTGTCTTTTGATTTTTAAAAAAAAATTAAATAACTATTAATGGAAACTATGATTAAATCCCAGTAATCCACAAATGTATAAAATGAATGAATGAATGTTTGTATGTTTGTCCTTTATGCGTTCCTAAATCATTTATTAAGTTGTGATGAAACTTAAGAACGTTTTTTTTTGAGGACGTCCGCGACGGTTTTTGGCCAAACACTTAATTAATTACTTAATTAATTACACTGTGCGACAAAAAATTTTTTTTGCAAAGTACACATACTTGGCTATATAGGTTTGATAGTACTTCTTGAGCTTCTAGCTACGTTTTGCAATATTATCTCGCGTTTTGATTTTATGGGCCTCAACATATTGGGACACTTAGTAAATTTTCGAAAAAATGGAACCATAACCTTTTCGCCAATAACTCATTCAGACTTGGTGATAGCATTTTAATGTTTAGGCAAATTTGTAGCTTGGTATCCAATGAACAACCTGGTGAACATTTTATCGCCGGAAAACATTTTTTTTTGTATATTTTTTAAGAAAATGCAAAAAAAAAATTGGGTTTTTTTTTAAATTTTTTAAAAAAAGCTCGCAGGAATCTTTTTTTTTCCTATACCATCTTCTACCAAAATGTAGCCAGAGTAGAACAGAACAACCTTTGTGAACATACCTATATGATCTGAACATGTTCAGATGACTTATATAGCAAAAGTTACCTATTTTTTTGCAAAAAACACCGTTTTTTGAAGGAAAATTTTTGAAAAAAAACCCAATTTTTTTTTGCATTTTCCTAAAAATTATACAAAAATTTTTTTTCCGGCGATAAAATGTTGTTGTTAATTAGATACCAAAATGGATATAATCAGATAAGTCACAGTTTATATAAAGCAAATAAATTGTTTGCATGACCACTTATATTGTTTAAGCTTCTTATTATTGATCCTTTCCTTCCTTAAAAACTCAATATTTATTATCAGATACCACTTAGCGTTTAAAAATTGTAATTTTTTTAGTATAAGAATTCTTTAATAGTCTACCAACCCGGGATACACCGGGTATTGTCATAAAGAATTACAAATACGTATCTTTAAGTTTCAAACTTAATGAGAAAAAAAAACCATTTAAAATTGAAAAAGTTTTCAGGTAATTAACATAAGCAATTATACCTGCAATTCTAAACCACTTGACATTTTTATACCCTTCGCACACACACATGTGGTGAGGGTATATATAGGTTTGTCATTCCGTTTGTAATTTCTTCAATATTCATTTGCGACCCTATAAAGTATATATATTCGGGATCCTTATAAATAGGGAAGTCAATTTCTGTCCGTGTGTATGTTGAAATCAAGTTTACGTAGCTCCCATTGGTCACCCAGGGTTGTGTATGGTATCAAACATTTGGAAATACTTTCGAGAAAATCGGTATTGAAAACTG